>LIHB01000079.1:0-93999 GCA_001297265.1 Mycosphaerella arachidis
CAAAAGGCTTTTCCTCTACTAACTAGAAAATAGTAGGGTACCCTACCCGTGTTGCATAGTCTTAGACTTACATAGCACGTTAATGGAACAATCAATCAATTAAATTAAATTAAAGTAGCCGTCTACCTAGATACCTTCTTTTAAGACTAGATAACCTACAATTCTTAACGTATAGTATAGAATAGTACTTAGTATACTAGTAATACTAGGCTATAGTATAGGAGCTTGTTCTTACTATAGAGCTTAGCTTTAGGTAATAGTAATTTAATAGTAGCAACCTTAACGTATTACTATTAGAAAGATATAGGTATCTCTAGGTTACCTTACTTTATACCCTTTTAAAAGCTATTACTATATTTTTACTAAGTAACCTAGAAGTTAAGTTTTTAACTTTAAGCTAACCTTGAACCGTAATCTTAATCTTAGACTGTAATATTAATTTTAAGTCTTAATATTAAACTATAATCTTTAATATTATAAACTAAATACTAATGTATAACTAGCTATATATATATAATTCTCTCTTATTAACTACTAAAATAATAACTACTACCTATCTAATATAGACCTAGGTAAGTTATAGTAGTATAGTATAGTACTTATATAAGTAGAGATATTTACTAGTCCTAGAAATAGCTTAGTATCTAGATAAGTAGAATATATAAAAACCTTAATTTACTATAGCCTCCTCTCTAGAGGTATAAATTAAATACTATCTATAGTACCTAACTACTTAGTATATATCTTAGTAGTAATACTAGGTATAGTTACTATATCTAAATATCTAATAAAGTCTATTAAGATTAAGGTAAGGTTTTACTAGAGGGTATTTAGATTAAGGTAAGGTTTTACTAGAGTATTCTCTTTAGATCTAGATCTATATATACTATTAGTTGTTAATAATAGTATTTCTCTAGTTTTAATAATAATATAGACTATACTTTAAGGATGTTCTTAGTTATAGTAAAGTCTAGTAAGCAACTATTAGGCTTATAAATATTATATTATAGTAAGTTAATTAGTTTATTTAATTTAGGCTTATATATAAGACGGTTTAAAAGTAAGTAGTATACTAGATATATCTATTTAGAATTAAAGGTACTATAAACAAATAGGCTATTAATAACTAATTAAAGTTACCTATTTCTTACCGGTAGATACCTTAGGTTTAATAGGCTATAGCCTAATTATACTTAGATTATAATATAATATTACGGTTTAGGCTACGCCTCGAAGCTATATAATACTATTAGCTAGTAAGATTATATACGCTACATAAGATTACTCGCTTACTAGTAACTTAGTAATTTAAGATTACTCGCTTACTAGTAATTTAGTAATCTAACCTATTAATAATAGAGTCTCTTTTATATTTAGGAACGCTAAGAATCCCTTATAGTATCGAGGCGTTTAACTTACTATTTAATATTACTATTTAGAATATACTATAACCTAACCTCTATCTTAGTATTATATACTAGTATACTTTACTTAGCTTTACTCTCCCTTATCTCTCCTCGGCCTAAGACTAAACCTAATTAAGCTAATCTTCTTAACTTGTAATATTATTAGGTTATACTAAACCTAACATATAATAGAGTACTAACTAAATAAAGAGCTATATCTATAATATTAAAATTAGCTAGATATATAAATAATAATAAGGGCTACTCTATACTTTTTAATCTCTAGTCTTATTAGATATTAGTTCTATAGAACTGTTTAATTAATTAATTATTCCATTAACGTACTATTTAAGTTAAAGACTATGTAACACGGGTCTCGAGAACGAGACTAAAATTCGAGAGAAGGAGAAAAGCCCCGTCGTACCCCGGACGTAAAAACTCCTTAAAAGATGCGAGCAACGCTCGCTATTCGAACCGTAAATCGAATATATTACGGCGTAGTGCGCGCGTACCCGGTAGTCGTGTCTTATCGAGAATTGCGGTTTGTCGCCTTACCCCGGGCGAGATAAGTTTTGCGCCCGTATCCGTTGTTTTAAAAAGCTAAGCCGGCCGTACCCGTACGTACCGAGCAAAATCCTAAGAAACCCGTTGCCTCTATTTTAATCCGGTCGCGTTCTCCGGTCTCGAGTATAGCTCCTCGGTCGTAGTAGCCTTACTATCGTCCTCCCTCGGCCTCTCTTAGTTCTAGCCGTGCAGTATACGTAGTTTGCGCCCCTAAACGCCTCTCTTAGTTCTAGCCGGCAGTTTACGTAGTTTGCCGGGACGATAGGTAGACAGCGCTTTCGTTGTTCGAGCGACGTATACGCTATATACGTCGCTTTCCCTTCTCGTAGTTCCGGAGTTCTTGTTTGTAGATTTTAAGCGTATCTCGTTCGTTCGGTTCGTTCGTGTTGTCTTTTCTCGAGTCGAGTAGGCTTATTTTCGAGAGAGAGAGTCTTAGTTTCTCTTCGTCGTAACGAAGATACTTACGTCGTCCGCCGCGTAAAGGCGCTCTCTATAGGACGACTCTATAGAACTGTTATATGTATTATAACCCTAATTGTTAGGTAGTGCTTATATAGAAAAACTAGGAGCGGAACATCGGCCGGGTCGGCGGCTACCTCTTTTGTTACCCGCCCTCGCTCGCTCCCGATCTTATTCCCTGTCTTTATTAATGCTCCTAAAGAAGGGGTACCCCACGGGCTTACCAAAGCGCCACGAAAGTTGGAGGAATTTCACTTGTGCTAAATGCTAATTTCTGAAGATGATTGTGCTCATTCAAGGCTTGTCGCAGCTGACGTGCGCTGATTGTTCAAGTGTGCGAAGATCGTATCCCGTCGTCTTAGCCCCTAACGAGGCGGCAATGCGCAGCGCGTGGTGTCCTGGGTTTGAAGAAGAGCGGACTCCACACGACATGTTGATGGTGGACAGCGTGTGTTACACCTAGCGTAGAGTTATATCAACACCGTTCAATATCGAAGTTTTCGAGACTACGAGGCCTCTATTGAATAGCGGTATCCACTCAAGTCCTGACCATCACTCCAGATCGGTGAGTTGATGGCGAGATCGGCCATTTTTCTCGTCTTCCTGATAAGAGTGGGGAGGTGTGATAGTCCAGTCGTCGTGGCGCTGTCCTTTTTCCAATCACACGGGACACGATTGGTCCTTCCGTCTACACTTCAACATGCACAGTGAATGGCGACAAGTTGGGAAGGAAGAATGGATCGTGGATGGACACTTCCAAGTGTTGAAAGTTGCTTACATGGTTCTTGGAGGGATTGTCTTGCACGTGATTGCTTCAAGAGCTCAGCTTCGATATTGTGAGGTCTTCCTTGCTTCCATTCACTCAATTCGCACCTCGTCCACTCAAGAGCAGGGACCCATCATCACCGATTTGCCCCATGGCGCGTGGTGACAGAATCTCTGGCCGTTAATGACTTGATTCTGCATGGTTCCGTTAAGAGCTGCGGACACATTAGCCTCCGTGCATCTTCCATCAGAATCTCACGATATGGTCAACTCACCCCACATGACGTATCCGCGACAGTCCTTCCCATCGAACATGGTCAGATCACAGTGGTTCAAGAGCTTGTTGTTCGGCAGTCGGTAGTTGAGATACATGTCCTCGATAGGCGCCTCACTGAAAGTGAGGCAATAGTTCTTTTCCAGGGTCACTGTGTCGCCGAACTCACTCTCGCCGCAGTTCACGCCTGTCACGTCGGGCTGTGTGGTGGCCGTCAGCATACTACAAAGTCGACGCATATGGCACATCCTTTACCTTGAATCTGGTGAGCGAAGCCGTTCTGGGGTACTTGAAGTTGGACCACTGGTTGAAGAGAACTTCGACTCGATCCCCAAACACGCTGCAGCCGAACTCGCCCCTTGGACACTGCGGCAGTCCACCAGTACCTTGAGCTGTGACCGAGGCAGCTGCGCCAAGGATGGCAGTAATGGGCGATATAAGGCGGACCATGTTGGGATAGCGCTTTGTAGGGGAGCTTGCCGTGGAATCTGCAGATAGAATGAGATAAGTGGTGCCAACGAAGTGATAAATGGGGCGAGGAAAGCTGCAGAATTACTGCGCCAAGCACAGATCTGATCTGATGAATAGCTTGATTACAGCTGCGTGACCGATCTATCAGATTCTGAGTAGCTGTATCGAGCTCCCTCGGGCCCAAACGAGCTCAAGAACAACCGGCCCCCACGAGTCGACGGAAGAGCTGGTGGTCATCGGCTGTCTTTTGTCCTAACGCGCTTTACAGGTTCACATTCGGTCCTACATCTACGGGAATGCAGGCGGGATTCTCTACGGTTTCGCTGATTCGACCTATGTTTCTCAAGGACCTTTGTGCCGATAGCCTTGGCGAGCAGACCTCTATGCTGATCGATCAGCTTGCTGAGAACTTGTAGTACTCTTTCTCGTGCTGACTACCTCTTTCAGATCCTTTCTATCGTCCTTTCGCTCGCACAAAATCTTCCCTGCACTCTTCACATTGTTCTTTTCTCCTACCAACCTACCTCACTGCTACTGCGCCTACCGCCTTGGACTCCACCAACGACCTGACTAAACATGACCTGGTGGCTCTCGAAGGCCGCGCTGCTTTCTGCGACGTGCCTCACTGATCTTGGGCACGTCTTCTCCCGCGGTCCACGCAACGGCACCAACTGGAATGGAACCGAACTTTTGTCCAACACAACCTTCGGCTCGCCGCATCAGTATGTTTCTGCTCATGATGACAGTAAGATAGATATCGCCATTTCCGACCGCCATGGGAAAGAGCGTGGCCTCTACCACCTCACCAACTTCATGGCTCAACGAGGTCGCGATCGCATTCTATCGCTCTACCCAGACTTTGCACAGCAATGCTCAAACGATGCGGACTGTGCGCTGTCACTTGAAGGTATCCCCGATTCTGTCTCGCAAAAAGTTTTGGAACTCGAGCCTGCTCAGCGCGGCGAAAAGTTCGATGCCACCGACTTTTGGGAGCACGCGAGTGGCAAAGGCGTCCAGGCAGAAATGGACAGCGCCATCCGTACCCTGATCGTGAAGGAAGCCATTTCTAGCGCTGGCTTGACTCGGCTGAAACAAGCACTCGATGACCTGTACAACAAAGTCAAGAAAGAGAAGAATCTGTTCAATTATCTCAAGGCGCTCGAGCACCAAAGGAAGCCGAACCATCACAAGGTGCACAGCAGAAACGCAAAGAAAGCCATGCGTGATGTAAATAAAGTAAGACCGCATAAGACGACGTTGTAGCGAGTCGCATGCTAACGAAATGATTTGTTAGGAACGCCCCATGAATGCAATGACTCCCAAGGAGGACGTCGAGTTCTCGCAGAAGCAGGGATCTCAGCATGATGGGGCGTTCAATCCTGCCGGTACACTGTTCCTGCGATCGTTGATTGGGCAGGGAATATGCCACGGCGATGCCTATCTGTGTGACCGCCCCGGCGAGGACTTATCCGAGTCTTCTCTCCTCAAGCTGCTCCGAATCGGCACTATGGATGGCGTTCTACCAAACAACAGCTTTCTCAAAAATGCGTTGATCGAGTCACTATATGCCCCAGATGTCGGTGGGGCAGGTCATCGCTGGCCGTACAAGCATTTCAAGCATGAAAAAAAGCACAACAAGGGCGTGAAAAAGGCTATTGAGGTGGCAGTCAAGCAGACTCGCACTGCAGCTGCGTCTGCATTCCTCGTCAGCCCGCTGCTTCGCCATACCATGGAAGTATTTGATCCCTACACCGGCCAACTCACGCCGGCCACTGTGATGCCATATGTGAATAAAGATGCGCCTCAGTCGCCACTCAAGGATCTTGGCTATCTGCGGTACTTCTCGCCGGATGCAAGATCAGACGGGGCCGAGTTGCTCTTCTATTCGCGTCTGCTAGATGATATGACACCAGTCCTCTCGGGATCCTGGATGCTCATCCCGGCGGACAGCTTCGGTTTCCCTCCTGCAAACACTTCGTTACGATTACCTGCCGCCATTAACTCGACCTTGCCTAGTGGTAACTCGACTGCTAGTGGCAACTCGACTACAGCATGGATGAATGGTGGGGTCCAGGAATCCCTGGATATTCGTGTCATCCAAGCTATGAGAAACTACAAGGGTGATGTTGCTGTCGACAGTATGGGCCAACCGAAACTTCGCTCCGTCTCTTGGACACCCGGTCTGGCTCAAATGATGGCTGTCGACAGCGTCAATCTACAAGATCAAGCTAGCAGGTTCAAAGACCGCATAGCAATCCGTCCGCTTCGCCCCGATGGCACAGTCTTCGGAGGTCACGATGGTCATGACATGTCTTTCGAATTCATCCCCGGCAAGCATCCCAATGAGAACGCACTCTCCGTATCAAGACAGGTCAATCACTTCCATGGAGAGCCTGGAAATAGACTTGAGCGTAGGGTCAGTGGACAGCTTTTCAAAAAGCATCGACTGCTGGAGGAGAGCTTTGCTAGGCGGCATGCGGGTCGACACGGCTTGAACATTTACAACACGCCCGCACATCTCCTCACGAAGAAGAGAAGTATAGCAACTCCAGTGCAACCTTTTAACCCCGACGCGGCCTTCGAAGATTTCAGCGGTATATGGAGGGACAGCGCTTTGAACGCGTGGAGCGACGTCCCTGCCTCGCCTCCGCCGAGCCCTGTTACCTGGCCAGCGGGGGAGATACCCGTGGGGTACTCGTCCATGCATTCACCGCCGGGGACACTTGCTAATGAGGCGGAACGGCTGGCCAGAGGATGGGGTGTACCCGCGCGGACTGGACTAGCCCCTGGGGGCGAGGCTATACAGATTTACTCTGCCGGCGGAGCAAGAATTTCTCTTGAGGTGGGAGATTCTCCTGCGGAAGCGGTACTGACATTCGAGGCTGCCGGGAGGCCGGGCATTCAGGCTGTCATCGACGCCTCAACTGGCCTGCCAAACATCTATGCTGAGGGCGCCGAAATCGCTGGGGCTGAAGGCGCTGCTATCGCTGGTGAGGTGAGCGGTGTGGCCGGCATTGTCAGTGGAGTTTCCCTGGCACTTTATGTTGCGTCTGAAATCATCCTTCTCGGCCTGGAATTTACACCAGATCACACCTGCCCGATGAGAAAGCGTTATACCGAGATGTGGAACCAGGAAATTGCCACTGCCACATGGTTCAAGGCTCCCTGTGAGACCACGACTACGGCCATGTACAGTGCCACTCCAACCACCGTTGCCACATCTAGTGTCAATTCAGGGGTTTCGTCCGTGGCAACGACAAGCGCTGGCATGCCTATGCCGAGCAATGGCACCGTCATGACATACACAGCTACTGTTAGTGTCAATCCCATGAGCACCTCCAGCGCTGTATCCCTGAAGACCGAGGAGCCCTGCGAGAAGCCTTTTCTTCCCTCCGGCTTCGATTACCAATTCGTTGCGGGCCTTCGATGCGCAGTGCCAAGGGCGTACGAGTGCACAATAGACTGGTTCCATCAACACGTCAATCAGCTTCCGGCAGGACGACGCAACCCGAACTACTGCCATAATGGCGACTTGTCTGGCCATTATCGAGCTCTAGACATGGGCTGTCTGCCGGATTTCAAGAGCGACAAGTGTAGAAAGGAGTTTGATCTGAGGTCTTTGAGCTACAAGCAATGGCTTAAGCTCAGGGAGGACCGAGAGGATGGAGTGCCAGGTGGGCAGAAGAATTATCAGATGTACGATAAGGTTGCAGAGTCCGGTCTATGGCCTTTGGGGTAAAAGTTAGAGATCTTGGGTTGATCTGCCTGCAGAATCGCGTTGTTAGTGTGCGTATGCATTTTCAAGTATGTTTCTCTTGGTGACACGGTGCTTCGGCGGACTGTCAAGGTTTGTCGCTATCTCAATGCTTGTTATTCTTTCACAAAATGTCTGAAATGATGTGATGATGTTGACGAGAGTCATTCTTGTCCAAGGCGCCTGATGCAAGACACAACGCCAGAGGGAATGGTACGCAGAGTCTGCATTCGTCTTACTATGGAGAGAAAGGCCTCGAGGCTCGCCTTCAAAGAAAGACCGCCAACAATGCGCGATAAAAGCCCACTCACACCATGAACAAAATCATGCTCACTCTTCGATCATGAAAGATTGAACTTCCATCTAACGCACATACCCTCTTGTAAAAGGTCCCAGGAATACAGACTTCGCCCAGGGTGTCTTGTGGCAGTATGTCTGCCCGTTCACCGTCTGCACATCCTGAGCACCATACATGTATAATAAGAAGTCAGCAATCGCAACCTCTCATATCTCTGGTCTGGCTGACTTAATTGTGCACGAGCACAAACCTATGACCCATTCACTTCAAGTGCCCCTTGTGAGCACTCTCGGTATAACCGATCTTGTTGTCTTTTCCGCAACCGACGTACCCAATCGCCCATAGCGAGATGGCAGTGCATCTCGAGACCGATGAAAAGATTTGCGTTCCATACAAAGTATCTGGTAATGCCGATAGTCATGCCAAATGCATGACTATATGTTCCGAATGTTGCTGGAGCTGACGCACTATAGTCGAACCATATTCGCCCTTAACGCACTGTGGCAGTCCACCAGCGCTTTGTGCTGCGGCCAGAGACACGGCTGGAGGCGCAGCCTGGAGGGTGACTGTGCCACGTGAGAGGACTTCGTCGACGGCGTGAGTTCGGTCGAGGTAAGAGCAGGTATGGTCCAGAAATCTGCAGCGATGGACAGGAGAAGATCGCTCAAACATTTCAAATCGGGGACGTTGAGAACACGAAGCGATACCGCTGCTAACGAGGACGATACTACATCCGCGGGAACGCTTTTTCTAAGCTCGATTATACGATATGGTGTATGCATGGGAGACGAGTATCTATACAATCACTAGAACGATAAGGAGCGTAACGGCATGGTTCCAAACCATAGACCACGTTCTGGACAAGCACAACTATTTGCGGATTGCCTTGACCGAGCTCTCGGACCAACCATTAGCAAAGGACAAGGAGATGCGCGACCCATACAAAGCTGTGGACAAAGAACACAAAAGGCATATGCAGGGTGCCGTCCAGGAAGCTGTCCAGGCAGCATCATCCAGCCAAGATGCTCGCAAATTAATTTTTCAAGAGCTCTGTCACCAGATGGAGGTGTCCGACGCGGCTTCTGGCAGACTCTGGCCAGCCACTGTCCTTCCAGGCGTTTGCGAAGACCACCAACCCAAGGGCTCGTCCTTAGGTCACGAGTGGTTCTTCAAACAGACCGACGCGGGACACAACAGCACCCGCACTGTCATCTTTTCTCGAAGGGTGAAGTATGTCAGAACAGTGCTTGCGGACACGTGGATGGTGATAGCCATTGACGAACCCGACGTTGGCTCTCCTGCAACCAATAAAACCGTCGCACCAACGGACAACCTGCAGGCTTCCAGGCGATGAAGAACCTCAAAGGCGATGTCGAAGTCGATAGCATGGGTCAGCCCAAGCTGCGCTGCATAACACTGCGTCCAGTAGAGGCAAAGATGCTGAGCGTCGTTAGCGTCAGCATCCGGGACCAAGCCACTTTGCACAACGGCTTGCCATACGACTGTTCAAGCCCGATGGTACCTTGCTCTGGGGTCTGGATGGACGATTCATGGCTTTCAAACTCATCCTTGGCAAGCACCCCGGCGTGAATGGTCTGGTCTCTCAATCATGAGGCAAGACGTCAACTGGCCAGTAGATGATGCTCCAAAAGTCATGGCCCGCGCAATCGGCCTCATGAATCCCTTCAATGTATACGGCGCGTCACTACATACGCGGATAGAGGCCATGTGGAACTTCTTCAAAGACTGGTACATGAAGAGACTTGATCCAAACAAGGACCTGCGCGTGCACAACTGGGCCAGCCTGAAGGCGGAATATCGCCGTTTGAAGGTGACGTATGCGGACATGCACAGGTCAGGATCAACGCCAAACCCCAGGACCTCTTTCATGCAGAGCCTCTAAGGATCCATGGACACTGGGGGAACTCCGAGGAAATTCCCCAAGGGGTTCCACACATTTAAGGCATGGGCGAAGAGAACTCTGAAGTTCAAGTGGGTTGCATCGACAAGAAGGACAGCATGGCGCAAGTTACCATGACAACGTCCAGGAATTTGGCCAGAGTACAAGCCGGAGCTAGTTGGGGAGTACGAGGGGTACGGGGAGTGGCCGAGAGGTTGAACATCCGAGCCAGGGAAATATTGGTTTAAGGCTTCAAGGTTGACAAAGATGGTAATATCAACGCGAGCGACTTGCGAACATTCGCGGAACTGCCAGAGGGAGTCGAGATTGGCACTGGTACAGGTATTGGTGTTGGTATTAATTGTCGACGTCAAGTCGACGAGATCAGCGGCGTGATGGGCCGCGCAGCATGTGGTCCAAAACCTGGAGGGGGCACTTCCGAGGAACAAGCTCCTCGTTTGGGCGTCACCGCCAAGAGTCACGCTGGCCCCATAGGGGCAGACGGAGGCGCCATCGGGATAGAAGTAGACGTTGTAGCTGAGGAGGGTATGCGCGCGGGCGTTCAAGTCGCAGGCAGGGTCTGGGGCGCAGTGGGCGCAGTGGGCGCGGTGGCCGCTTTCGTTCGAATTGCCATGATGGTTGCTGCAATGATCGAGAGCTGGACTCCAGATCATTCTTGCCCGATGCGAGCTCGCTACACCGAGATGTGGAACGAGCAGATCGCAGCTGATACTGTGCTCCATGCACCTTGCGAGACGTCCGCGACGGCAATGTGCTTTGCTTTCGCGACAACGGCAGTGACTGCGACCGATCTCCCCAGCTCCATGACCTCCGGGGCGCAATTCACGACCAGCACAAGCATGCCACATAGCGCGAACTTCATCGGCCGTCCATACTGGAACCCGACGCTCGCCGGAGGCCCGACCACCATGACCACATCGCAGCTCCTTGGAACTGGAACTGGAACTGCTTCCAACCTGATCTTCACTCCCGCCCCAACCACCACCACAATGACCGAGACCGCCAGCGCCACTCCCTCATCCACAAGTACCGACCACCCACCCTGCCACGACTACCAGATCGACACCACCTACCAAGAATACCTCATGGTCTACATGCGCGGTCTACGCTGTCCAGTCCCATTGGCCTACGAGTGCAGCATCGAATGGTTCCGCTACCATGTGATTGACTCCCAGCTGGCCAGCGGAATCCCAATTACTGCAAAGACCGAGATGTAACGGGCCATTTCAGGGCGAAGCAGATGGGATGCTTGGACAAAGGTTTGGATTCGAAGAAGTGTAGGAAGGAGTTCGGACTGAGGAAGTTGAGTTATGAGGACTGGACAGAGATGAGGGTCGATTTGCCGATTGATGGGGATGCGTGAGTGGTTGAAGGAGAGGTGCTGGGGAGATGGATTTCGGTGAGAATGTATTGCCAAGCTACGCGATGGGTTTCCTTGGACAAGATAGGCGCACTGGATCCAGATCGATTGGCTTGGGGACTCCTGTGGCGCAGTTCTGCAGAATTACTTTGTCTAGGCAGCGACAACCTGACTTGCTTTTTTCCGTTCGTGCTTACGAGTAGTGAGCTTCAGCTTCGACTTCAATATCGTTCTCGCAGCTCCGAGTAGAGACTGCGTTCGTTACTTTGGCCGTGTAGCCCACACCCGGCATGAAGACGGGACTTCAACGAGTCAAAGTATTCATTTTCCACAAGGCCGTCTTCTCCATCCCCAGACGATCTTCACAGTCAACGACTAGCATCAAAGACTCGGCAAGACCAACACGAGCCGGCGGCCGGCGATCCGAGCCACCGTAGCCGTCGCATGTGTGCGAAAGCAGGCCCTGAACAGTCTTGCGGCCTTAGCGATGTCATCTACCGTCTTCGTTAGCGGTCTTCTCTCTTCGAGCCCAGAAGTCATGCTTTAGCAGCCCGACGAGTACGCACGTTCATGAAGACAACGCTCATCAAGGGGAGTCCCCATGCCAGGTCTGATTTGAACGCGATTTCTACGTTCGACGCCTCCACACTCGCCGATCCCCGTGACGATTAGATGTTGTCTGCGATTTACAGCTTCAGGCAGAGCTTCATGCTTCATGCATCGCTCCAATGTATCAGCAGGCTCGAGCAGGGACAGCCCACATCTCGAGGCATCGCTCAGTTGTGAAAATTACTGTCAAAGCCGACTTGCTGACGCGCTTCTTCCAGTATTTGATATCATTGCATCGACACGTAGCGATATCCGTTCTGGAATGTAGCCAAAGCCGACTGGCAAGTCTGAAGCGCTCGCAGGGCCGGAACAGTACGCTCCCTGGCTCAATCGTCATGACCGTTGCAGACACGCGGTATCTTCTCATCATCCTTCTAGACCATGTTTGCTCCCGTCCCTCGTTATCTCGACGGTGCACGACATTGAGATCCGTATTGGAACCGTCGCCGGTCGCCTGAGCCATGGCGCTTCCTAACTCAAGAGCCGAAGCGTTTACAAGGCTCTGTTTTCTGTGCTCCGCGTCCGAACGAGATCATCAGAGGGTGCATGGACCAGCTCGGGTGTCATGTATGGTCTCAGCTACTTTCAACCTTTCATGGCGAAGCAAGAAAGGGGAAACTGCCGTACTTTACCGCCACTCTCGGCTTGTCGAAGACTGAAAGATGCCCCTTCGCACCTTGACATGTACGTCGAAGCTTTAGCACATCCTTCGCAGTTCTAAGCATGAGCGTACGCTGTTCGCCTGCGCAATCCGCGATTTCGGTCCAACAGGCGCAAATAAATGGGGGGGGTCTTTCTTGTTCGTGGCTTCTGGCAGCAGAAAGATGTCGATTCTATCGAAGATCCTTGGTCTAGTCCACATTCCCCGCGAATTTTGCACAACGAGATCGATCTGGCAAGAGATGAGTTTGCGAGAAGCTTAGAAGCTGGTGCAGCGTGCGCGCTGTGTGCAATAGTTCGCATGTCCACGGAGTATGCCCCGCCATGATCTCGTGGTTCATAGGGATGTCGTTGATGCATGGCGTGTCTACCCATCGTTCACATCCTCACCGTGATCGACTTCCTCCGCGTCCTCCTCATCTCCCTCGTCGCCATTCTCTTCCTCTCCCTCGTCGCTGTAGTCACCCGACCCGTCACTCTCCCCTCCACTCTCCTCGTAATCCTCCTCTTCTTCATCTTCTTCATCTTGCAACTGCTGCTCCGCCTTTTGCAGCTCGCTCTCTTCTTCACCACCACGGTTCGCCGCCAACCCGTTCGAATCCTCCTTCGGCTTATTCACATTGTACGCCTTCGCCTTCCGCTCTGCAGCCATCGATGCGTCATTCAGCCCATGTTTCTTGATGTACTCATCTATGCCAGCAAAGTCCGCTTGATCGAGCATGCTGAACTCGGTGTCCTTGGCTTCTGGATCCAGACCCTCGGTGGCGGAGATGACGAGGTTGAAGGTCCGTTGAAGGACGCTTGTGTAGGAGATGGCTTCGATGGAGGAGAAGGGGAAGAAGGAAAGGGGTTTCTTGAAGCCGAAGATGATGCCGTTGGGGAGGAAGAAGAGGTAGCCTGTGAGGTGTTAGTCGATGTGTGACGAGAGGTCGTATGTGTGTAGTCCCGCGCATACCTTCTTTCGTGCCCTTATGTGCCTTAACGTGATATGCCTTCTCACCCTTTCGATGCGATTGCGGTATGCTGCTGGCGAACTCGTGCTCGGTCGGTCTTGTCACCTGCTTTCCGTATGGCTGCAGGAGCTGGTTGAACTCTGGCTCTGTCACCGTGACATATGTATCGCTTGCCTCTTTCTCCCGTGTGGTCGACACGGCGTCGTCCGGCTTCGTCTCGTTAAGCGTGAAGACCATCTGTTCGCATGGCGTACCTTCGGCCGTCGTCGCCCCTGCCTGCGGAAATACGCAGAAGTTCCATTGCCGCTGCTGCTTCTCCGGGACAGGCAGACAGAAGACGTGGTCGATCTGTGAGTTTGACAAAGTGTATTCTGTCGTCTCCGTCTTCGGGTCGATCAATCGAATCGCCCTCTTCCTCGAGTCCGCCGAGACGGTGATGATCTCGAGTGTCAGCTTCTTTCTTGCCGGGATCGCAAAGCTGACGTTCTTGCACGCGAACGAGACGACTGGATTCGATATGGCGTTGTGTGCTGTGCCGTTGCTGACAGCAGCCTTCGGTTGTGTCGCATCGTCCAGCTTGCGCTTCTTGCTTGCCGGTGCTGCTGCTTGCGCATCGCCGTCGGGTACTGCGCCGCCCTGTGATGATAGCACATACCGTCCAATATCTTCCAACAGCGCATCCAATGCTCCGCGATACTGTTGCGCAGCCTGTTCGATTCGTGCTATGAGGTTTGCATCTCGTTGGAAGGCAGCTCGAATGTTCTGGAGTGGTGGTGTCGGTTGCTGAGCGGCATGATGCTGCGACTGGAGCTCGTTCTGTGCTATCGCCGTGAAGCCTGCCATGAGTATGGATGGTATGTATATTGTCTCTCGCAAAGACACTATACCTACAGCATGCTCGTCTTGATCGGCGACCTCCAAGCTGAACACGTGCAGGCTCGCGTCAAACTGCTTCCAGACGACGCGTCCCCGGAAAGTCGTCAGCGCAGTCCCCGTGTGCCGTTGGGGGAGAGGCTGCCGAGGCCCAAGACATTGGCAACACGCCTCCAGCAAATCATCTCTCTCCCTTTCGCCAACGAGCGACACGAATACGTCGGAGATCTCCTTGGCATCCACGGCAACTCTTGTGTTTGTATGATGCCTCAAGCCTTCGCCAACACGCCCGGCTTCGTCATGGGGGACGAGCACGTCTTGCGCGCCATTCACCGTTGGCATCATGACTTCCTGTTCAATCTCGACCCTGTGGACTTTCCATCGGGACCCGGCGCATGAGTAGGGAGAGAGGTGGTCTGATGCTAGGGCACTGCCGGGAAGATAGAGCCTCGTCATGTACGCGCTCATACCGACAGTTTCATGCCTCGTAGCCCACGCACTGGCTCAGGATGCATCCCCGTCGCCCACGCGGACCTCAGACACCGCGATCAGAGCACCGCGCACACCGCCGACGACTAGCCAGCCTGTCGTTTCACTGTTCCTGCCCATGGGCGCGCCAGATCAGATCCAGGCTTCCATCATTGCGGCTGTAAGCCCATCATGGATTTCCCATTCATTCAGGACAGGATACACGCTGACAATCGCCGCAGAACGCAAACCAGACAGCATTCCTGCTAGGCTGCTCTGACAATGCGACAGCTTCCGATTGTGGCTTCAGCCCTCCCATCACAGTCACAGAAGGAGAAAGCACCATCATCTTCACCGATACTTACGGTGGCGCTGAAACCACCTTGACTGCTGGACCCATGACCTATCAGTGCGAACTGGTCGGAGCTCATCTCGATGTTACGCCCATCGAAGGAGCATTATCTGCTGTCTGCACTGCGTCTTCGGCGATCCATGGTCTCGGCATTATGGCCACAACTTCGACTTTGGCCAGTACCGAAATTGTCTACCGGCCAGTGACTGTGACAGCTGGGGCCTCAAAGTTAGCTGCAGCGAGTACGATACTGCCGGAGCCGACTACGAATGCTACGAGTACTGCTGAAGCACCTGCAAGGACTGCTGTTCCGAAATTGGCCTTGAGTGGTGCCATCGGACTTGCAGTGCTTCGTCTTGCGTGATAGCCATTTTCGACGATCTTCTTCCTGTACTCCCAGGTTCGGAAGTTGCAGAAGCATTCGCGCCTTGAGGATGCTTTCGGTGTTCACACAGTTCGTTCACGCCGCTGGCGTTTCATGGCTCCATGAACCAAAGCTATCGCCGCAACCTGCGGGAGCGGTCCTGCTTTGCTAGGTGTAATGCAAATCATCGAAGGCAAGCGCGTTGCTCGATCGGCGTCCTGTGCTGAAGTGCTGATGACGCTGCCAGTCATTCAGAAGGGAGGCGCGCGATGAGATACTTCTACTCCCCGAGCCAATTACCCCTTGATTCTGCTATCGTAGCAAACAATGCATGGATGAGCAATTGCATGTGCGATCCTGCCTGGGCCGCACGGCTCACGAAACGCTTGTCAGGCGCAGCACAAGATCACAGGGTATCGTTGCATTGCAGAGCAGTCCCGCATATGCTGTTGGCGGGCAAGACGGAGGTCGTCCATTCCACGACCGATGCTCTCCCGGTGGACCTTCTCTAGCCGTTCCTTCCTTCTTCGTCGTGGACGAAACGGTCGGGCATTAGCGCGGCACTGCCGAGCTCCGATTCTCCCCAAACCAAAATACTGCTCATCACAAACATGACTTGTCTGTTTCGACGTCAATTCAACAACCTCGCCAAAACCATTGCACGTTCGCACAATCCACACTAGCGGCCACCCTTGGGTTCCAGCGCCGACGCCGCCATCATGGACGCCGATGTCCTTCGCATGGTGGCCGACCTGGGCTCTCATCGCCGTGATATCGTCTCGGCACCAGAAGAGAGAGGCGGCGGGAGGCGAGGCGGCGGAGACTGGAGAGAGGAGTTGCGCGCGATGGAAGAAGCACAAGAGCATCGCAAGCAAGCATGCTCCGGCCCCGAGGACAACCAGAAGGCGCAGATGTTGAAGATGTGGAACACGGAGAAGACATTCGGCAGTGATGCGGTATGTCGCTCCGCCATCTGCACGGTGAAGACACCTACTGACCCACCAATAGATCGCAGAGTCGCTTGAGAATCGCATGGACGGTCAAGGCCACCGTGCCAGACTGCGTGAACAACTACAGGAGCAGCAGGGACGATTCGAAGACAATCACCGCACCCAACGCCACTATCGCCACGACGCCAACGAGCTCCCACCTCATCCATCAGCACGAGGCCGACCAAGCGAGCACGATAGGATCCCTCGGCATTTCCGCTTTACTGCTGCTGCTGCTGCTCCACGCCCTCGCACAGCTCCTGCTCCCGGTCCTAATCGCGCGCGTGCAGTGTCTCCTCGAGCAGCCGGCAGAGTTCGGTTTATCAACGGTCAACGCGTCACTTCGTCCACCGCCCAAGCGCCTACCTCAACACCACCGCCTCGTATGCCAGCGGCGATGCATCCCAACGGCACGCCAGAGCCTCCACAAGCTCCACGTCCATCGCAACAGCCAGCTCCGGCGGTCATGGCACCATCGCGGCCAGTTGACGCACCTCAACCAGCTCGAACTCGCGCGACAGCCATGGCCCCTTACTCTACTTCGTCACCTCGTACTCGGACTGCTATCACAGCGGCGCCCACTGTAGCAGCGCCCCCCGCCATTATGGATGCCACATCACAAGCTCGCTACATATTGGCAAAGGGCTATGTGGAAGGTCCCACTGAGACTTATGAGAAGTACTACAGAGATCACCCCGACGAGCTGCGCTTCGTCGACCAGGCTCGCAAAGACTTAGCCGTGGAAGCTGTCAAATGCGTTCGCAACGGGGAGAAGGAGACATACATCAAGAAGCATCTAGCTCGCAAGTGGATCGTCGAGGCTGCCGAGATAGCTCTCACTCGTGGTGATGCTGAATCCGGCAACGCACTCACCAGACCGACTGTGCAGGCTATCGTCCGCGCCGCAATCGAGCAGAAGCAGAAGGACAGTGGGTGGATGAAGGACAATACGGTCAAGGCACCAGCCCAGAGCACACCTGCACTTCCTTCCGCTGCATCCGCGACCTCAGCACCCAACACACCTCAGTCCTCCGCCTCACTTGCACCTACTCCACCAGCACCAACTGCCTCGACTCACGTCCCAGGATCCCAGGCTCGAGCATCTTCGACTTCACCCACTCTCAGGGATATGGTCAAGGAGCATGGCGATCGTGCGGTCAAGACAGAAGCGTCGAGACGTACAGAAGACTCCCAAGCTCCTACGTCCTCCATCGTCGCTGGCAACGGTGCTCGTTCTCGTCGCGACAGCGTGATCGACCCTGACAGTCCCGCCACCACCATTCCGTCCACTGCTCGTCAGCCCGCTGCGACTCGTGGTGGCATGCTTACAGCAACATATCTCGATGCCGGTGGCAAGCTCGTCCAGCAGACTCAGACCCGTGTTGATGCACCTGTCGTGGCCAACATCACCATCACTTCCACTCGGCATCACTACGATCCGCGCCAACTCGCCGAGGCTACGCAGAGACTTGCACAACAGATGGCTGACCGTTCCATGGGCAACTTCCGCAAGGACGAAGATGAGCTGTGGGAGGAAGCCGATTCACTTGGGCTTGGTTGATGGACTTTCAAGTCACAAGAGGTGATTGATGAACTATGGTTGAAGAGGGATTAATTTGACAAGAGCTGACTGACAGGATGGGCCCAAGTATGAGGATCCTGAGCGCTTTCGGTTTGCATACATTCTTGAAAAGAACTTTGTTAGAAATGGCGCCGAGAAAGCGAGGATTTCTAATGATGTTTGCTCGTTTTTATCTCACTGCAGACAACTTACTTGATGTCCACTGCTGAGCTCAACATGCTATGGTGTGGATCTGCTTCCACCTTTGGTCTGTGTCAACGAATATGCTAGGTCCTTCAGTGATCTGCAATCACGAGAACAAGTGAATGTGCCGAGGATCATGAGGTCTGCTCAGGTGCTTGGTATTCTGCATCACTCACTAGTACTGCCAGAGTCTCCGGACAGTCCAGCTGGCGCACCAGCTTGCTTTGGCAGTATCAGTATAAAGTGGAATGGCTGCTGGTGCCTCGTCAGTCTCGTACGCTGGGGCGGCTCGTTTCGAAGACGTCCTTGCGTCCACGAAGATTGTCAGGTGCAGTCGCTGCTGAAGTGGCTGCCGTTACTACGCTTCGCAAAGTTTTTTTTTCGGTCATGTATGTTGGGGCGCTTCAGTTTTGAACTTGTCTTTACTCTTCACGAAGAATTATAAGTCTCCGTATGCAAATGTCGATTGCACGAGCCCTCATGCTTCCATCTTACCGTGTCGCGTTCATTGCCGATGCCGGCTATGTCAAAGCTCTTCATAATATACCATTGGTCTGCCAAGCTTGCCGCAGGCTTGAAGATTGTCGGGCTTTGGCTCGAAGGTTTTGCGAATTTTTTGGTAAAGACCCATCGCAAGTAGTACTCCTACGCAGACTTGTGGGATTGCGGACACTTTGAAAGAAGTCTGATCACGCTCTACTCCTTGATAGTATTTCCATTCGGTCTGCTGTGACATGAAGCTTACGACCATGCTCATTAGCGTCGTCCCAGGTTCGGCCCTGCTCCTTTGAGGGGCATATGACTCAGTGTCGCCGCGTATGCCTTTTCTTGATTGCGTCCGAAATTCGAATACACTTTATGGAGACTATTTACATAATCGTAGATATATTTGCCAAAATTGGATGACTGTTGTCGCCCATTTTCCGCTTTCACGTGAAGTCTTGGCATTGTTCCACCACGCTTGCACGTTACAACAGTGCTGATCACAACATCGCATGATATGCTTGTAAGGTCTTTAGATATCGCATTTCTTATCACAAGTCGGACCTCCTTGGCATTGTATCAGAGATCCGAGTTCTGGAAAGCGCAGAGCAAGATGCAGTTCCATGCCTTGCTGGACAGATTGCGCTTGTATGTTGATTTGGCATCAGTCACCCACGCCACGGTTGCCCACATAAGATCGACTACCAGTATAACAGACGTTTACAGTATGTGTACGAAGCGATCAGGAATCGCCCACAAGGCATGTGCTTCGGCGGCTTCGCGGATATGGCGCTTGCGGCGATGACCGGGTGCCAGTAGGCAGTACCTGGAAGGACTAGCGTAGACAGCGTTATCGCTGCTTGGATACGCACCGATGAGTGATAAACGAAGGCGCCAGGGCACATGTGAAACAGCGAAAGTGAATATCATTCCCACACATTCGAGCTTCAGAGGGGCAGATCAAAATTGCCACCTCTGTTTACGTAGGTAACATCGAAGACAATGAAATTGCTTTCTTCTGCACCGACCCTTCTGCATCTTACATTCATTAGTACCACCACCGCCAACAGAAGGCAGCATCAATGGCAGACACGGTGCGCAACACAACTCACATGAGCGCCGATATGGCAACATAAGCGACCTTCGCGCGACTCACGACCGAATTCGAGAAGCTACAGAAGACCGATTTCCACATCTAGACGGAGCTGAAAGAGGACGAGAGAGCAGACAAAGATATTGCATCACGAGAGGAAGAAACCGCAGACCGGATCGCCATCCTCGAGCAGAAGGAGAACTTCAGCCCGGGAGATCTCAAAGGTTCTGGCTGAGCAGCAGAAGCAGCTGGTGGATCGCTCTTCACTCATCTTCATTTATGACGCACTCCACTCGCGTACAACTGCTGCCGAAGCAGCAAAGGCGGCACTTTCGAAGGATCGAGGACATCTCGCCCAAGGTGGAGAGCTGGTGGGAGTGCAGGAGGAAGATGTTAGCGAGCGGGAGAAGTACGTCGCCGATCGAGAGCAGGCCTCCGTCTGGAGTTCGAGCGTACCTCGACGAGATCGTTCACCGCAGAGATGGGCGATCTTGTGGCTGTAGACGAGAAGAACGGCTGGAGTGTGTATCCAATCGTGGTCCTAGGAGTTCAGGGGCGTAGAGTGCGAGGGTTTCTGTCGCGTTCCACGGGGTCCTTGGACGCGTACTTGGGACATTCTGAGATGGCGCTTCGCTGTATTCCAGCAGATGAGAAGATGCCGCGAGGTTAAGAATTGCGTAGTGTCGCGCGGATCCTGGATCCGGCCCTGCTGAGACGCGATTCCTGTAAAGCAACGCCATGTCGAGGTCATGGACGTCAGAAAGCGGAGCATAGGCTGCTCTTTACACATAGCCGTAGCATGGCGCTGCACAGGATCTCTCGTCCCCCATTGATGACATCGATGCGAATGCTGGATTTCAGCAGCATCCGCCCCCACTGGTGTCCCATCCCAAAGCTCACGACTCTTCCGTCTCGGCCGGCAGCGCAAACACCCATCAATATTGCAGTCTTCTGCGCCGTCGTCGTCGGACTCCGCATTCACCTGATCCTTTTACTGCAAGCAGAGGACAAGACTCTAGTCCAAAGGTTAGCGAAATGAATGTCGTTTGATACCACTACCGAACCCAATCCTCCATGAGGAAAGCAAGCCCTCATTGTACTCTTACACATGCTCTGCGCCCGCTGACACATACGCTGAAGGATCTGTCTGCGAAGGGCTTGTGCGTCAAAGTCTGCGCCAACCTTCTCGAGAACAACTCAGCAGTCCGTAAGTCATTTACACCACAGACCACCGCCACAGCACAGTCTATTCACCAGTCCGACATTGTAAAGCTTTCGACTCCACCGACCGAGGAGGACTGTAGAAGCCTTACGCCAACGTACTTGCGAGTACATAGGCCGACCTCCGAACAGACGTCTATGTCGTCGACAGTTCGGCCGTCCCGTCTGCCATCCGCTAGACCACCGTCCTCGTCATCCGCTCCGTCACAGTCGTCGCCACCCCTGGCTAGGCATGTCCAGTGCGAAACCCAGACCTCCATCCCGAGCTGCAGAATCAGTGGCCGCAATGGCGACTTTCCGACAGCCGCCGGGTCGAAGAGATGGCGAGATTAAAATCCCTTACGCACGTTGGTCTCATAGAGCTCGTAGTGGTCGGCTGGTTTCCCCGTGGCGTAGCGTGGCGCTACCGATCAGTCGGAAGCACAGACGAGCTCGAGGCACAAGTGCTGAAGCCTAAGCCGAAGAATGGCTGACGAGCGAACACAACTCCCATTTGATGCTGTCGACGAGTATGCATATAACAATACACTCACTTACTCCTACTGCGATTCCACGGCTCTGTCCCTTGACAGTGACAAGCTCCATCTCAATCACAGCCCGTGCAGCTCGACCGGCTTGTTCAACACCGGACCGCCCAACGCCTTTCATTCCAACTTCCATGCAATGCCGAAAGCTCGCTGAGCCCAGTTTGTCATAAGTCTGGCTTATTTGCGACTCCCTCTTCATCGGCGTGCTCGCTTCAATCCACGTCCAAAGAATTGATATTCTTTTTGATGAACTCAAAGTTGCTGAAAAAGATCATGTTGATGATGCAAGACCTCAGCACGGAAACGCCGAGTCCTCGATATGATCCCGACTGGAAGAACTTGATATCAGGCCGTGTCCTCTTCTCCGATCCTGCAGAAAGAAGTGCTTTCTGGTAGACGGTTTTCGTGACGTCGATGGGGTAGATCTGCGATACATCGACAGTCAGCACATCACTCTTAGCAACCTCGCTCACGACTGTCATCGCTGACGATCGCAGCTGTCGCTCGGAAGGAACTCACGCAAGCCCAACTGACAATCCCACAAAGCCCTCCGGCGACAACCACCGCATACGGACTCGTCGCGCTCTTGCCCCTCGCATTGCCCAGCAGCTGCTTCGCGCTCTCATAAGTCATAAAGTATATACTCGTCCCAATCGTATCCCTCAACAGATGCAGCCTGTACCCTGCATACAATCCCTGCAATCCACGGTCTCTCACCAACCGTCTCGCAGTCTGCCAGCTCCCACCACTCTTCAGGTCCACCACGGGTCTGGCTTCTCCACTCCCAGAAATGGGGCTCTTCTTCAGCGCAGCTTCTCTTGCCATCTTGCCAGCGAGTTGTTCATTGAGCTTAGTGAGCTCGAACGGACAACTAATCGTCGTAATCACCGCGCCGGCTGCAGCTCCTGCTCCGCCAAAACACGCCATCGTTGACAGCGTAGGATAACTCCCTGGCGCATTGGCGATCACCAGCGGACTCTGGCCCGTGATCTCAGTGATGCTCCTGTCCAGTGCGTACTTTGTCTTCTGGTACAGGCTGAAACTTATCGTCCGCACGATTGTCACGCTGAGCAGTGGCGGCCCGACTCCTCGCCAGAATGCCCGCAGGCCCTCCATCTTGTAGGCATCTTTAACCGTGTGCATGAAGCTCGTTTCGTAGGACTGCATGCGGGACTTGGCGAAGTCTAGAGGGAACGCGGCGAAGGTCGAGAGGATGGACGAGGTGGAGGCGGAGATTTCGGTGCGGTAGCGTTTGGTAAAGCGTTTCAGGTCTTTTGAGGCTTGGAAGGAGAGAATCGACTTATTCGAGGGCGAGGCGGGTGGTGTGGGTGTGGAGGTATTAGAGGCGGCATTTTGGGGGTGATGTGGTTGTTGGCCATCGCTGGGAACTGGCATAGTGGAGTGGAAGACGAAGCGGACGTCTTCAGGGCGTTCGATGGCAGGGCCGTGTGAGGCGCTCCATGAAGGCCGTCGAGCGCGGTCGTGCTGCCTTCAGCGTGTGTCGTGCAGGTTGGCGTCGGCCAGAGGAGGAGGAGGAGGAGGAGGTGGTGGTGGTGATGGTCTCGATGGCTTCTGAAAGGCTCCCAATCGTATTATGTCTCTCTTCTGCGCTGCTGCCCACCTCTTTCACGCTCGTCACATCGACCGCAGACGTGAAGCCGACACAATATGCGGGGCGATGCGTCCACGTCTCCAGTCTTCTCCAGGATGTGCACTGTATACGGCGGTACGTGCAGGCAGATGAACACGATGTGGGTCGCTTGGACTCGTGATGACGATCGCCCGTTGTATGTATGCAATGCAATGCACGCCCCGTCTCGCTTGCACCGTGTGCGCTCTGGTTGTCTCTCTTGTCAATCACCTGCCAATTGCTTCATGCAAGTCATCGGTGTGGTATGACAGCAGTGCGGAGAGCTCCAAGCACATGCATTGTACGTGTACCTACTCTCGCTCGGCGTCAACTCAGCTCATTTTCTGGCGAGGGCGACTCCATTGGAGCTGTCTCCGACCCCACCATGGCCAAGATAGGTATGGTATGGTCGGTCGTCGGGAAGATCGAGCATGTGAAAGAGGCATATTGATCACTGCGTGGTCTGGTGCTGTGGCAGGAGATTCTGTACAGCGTGTCTAGTAATACCGACCGGTAGGATGACATGTGATATATAACGACGCTTCCTCGCGAGAGCTTCCTTATAGACCAACCATCGCCACTCCCACCACAGCCCCAAACACCAAAAACATCCACCCATACCTCCCCACCCCAACCACAGCAACACCACTAGCCGCCACCTTCGCCGTAGTCTGCCCGCCCGTCTGAGCAACACACTGCGCCCCACAATTGAAGCCCGGCGGACAACAACCTCCCCCAACATCCGCACCACAAGAACTCCACGCACTCGCACAGCCCGTCGTTCCTGCCTCAATCGTCACCCCTCCCGAGGTTACAACCGCCGTCCTAGCGCCCTCCGGACAGCTCGTCGTATCGCAATTCCGATCGACTCTACAGCATCCACCCAGGTAGACTGCCGAGCACATGTAGAAGCCCGTCGGACAATTGTCAGTCCCGACCGCAGGCTGGGATGTAATGGTCGTGTCGGCTTGAGTCATGTCTGCGCTGGAAGTGGGGCGGTCTGGAGGACGGGCTGTGGCGGATGTGGTGGTTGTGAGGTCCGGACAAGAATGGCTTGTCGCGCAGGCTTGGCCGTTGCGGCAGCAGCCTCCGCCGAGGGAGGCGGGGCAGGAGAAGAAGTCGGAGGAGCATGATGTGCTTGTACTAGGGGAGCCGAGGATGATGGTCGTGGGTGAGGTCACGGTTGCGGTGACGGTGGTGCCCTGAACTGTGATGGTTACTGTCGTGATTGAGCCCTGGCCTGCTACGATCACGGTCGTCCCTTCGACGGGTCGCTCAGTCATAGTTGCAGATTCGCTCGTTCCCGTCGTCACCGTCACGGGCGTTGCGGTCGCTATGACGGTCTGAGTGCCGTAGAAGACGCAGCCGATGTCAAGGCATTGGAAGCCTGGGAGGCAGCAGCCACCTTCGCTGCTGTCGGGACAGCTGGAGTATCCCGCTCCAGTATCGCACTCTGCTACCTCTTGACCACAGGAAGCTCCATTGGGACAACAGCCTACACCATCGTTGGTGTTCACGCATGTTTCGCCGCTTTGGCAGCATAGATCTGATCCTATGTTGCTGCATGATCGTGTATTTGCTGGACATTTGAAGTCACGTCTGAATATGCTGCGCCCGAAGAGGTGGTAGAAGGGGGAATGATTGTTGGTCACCTGCCCTCGAAAAGGCGCATGTAGCATGCATGTCGCCGTATGGTTGTCGTCTGTTGTCTTTTCATATATGACCGGCCTACGCAGGGCTGAAATGTCCAACGACATCGCATCATCTGCAGCAGCCTGCTCGCCAAAGTCCCAATAATCGAGGAAGAACTTCTCTCCTGCATCATCACCCATCTTTTTCACGCCTTGCGGCGCACGCCATTCTAGCCGCTTTTGTGCCTCGAGTCCTCTCTTCACATGTGGTTCGTGTTCGGGATAGTACTTCGCGGTTCGTGGTAGATTGTAGGGCCATTGCGCTTCTTGCGCTTCGGCGCATCGCGTCAAAGCGAGAGCGAGTAAAGCGGCAGGAAGCGACAGCAGTTTCGTGATGTCTCTCATCGTCCCGCAGGTCGCGACCAGGTCGGGATGGGCAGGTGTGACAGATGCAGGAAATGGAGTCACGACTTCAACGAGAGACGCAAGAAGCGAGGGTGAGACAAGACCAGAAGCACTTACAATGTGACGTCTAAGAGACGAGATGGTGGCTGGTCGTTGTTGCAGACTGGGTTGCGTGGTGTTGTTCCTGCTGCAGCTAGAGGTGGAAGATGGCTGGGCGCGAAGAAGAAACAGCGCAAGCATAGTCTGTCACACACCTTCATCTTCGCACATGAGCTTTCGAAGTATGAGCTCTTTCGCGTTAAGCTGGCAAGGTACACACAAGGTGCAAGGTCTTGATATAGCCGGCCAAGAATGATCTACGTAGTCTCGGCGGTATCGAGAGTTTACGTTGGTACATCCACAACGCGATGAACGTCTGCCCCCCAAAGCCAGCACGCAGGACCACACTGCCTGAACCCGACGCGCCCATAGATCCTACAGATGCGTCTGCATACTCCTCATCAACCCATTCTCTGCCGCATACGGATGAATCTCCCTGTTGTTCTTGCAGACGTGCGTTGTCATGATGCCAAAAGTCCCCTGCGTGAATGTATCCGTTCCGGTCGCCTGTTAATACGCATCTGCACCTTCCAGCGCCGTGTCGCCGCAGCACATGATCGCCTGGCGAAGCTCGTCTGCCGAATATGATACAGTCAGCGGAATGCGATGACAGGAGCATCATGCGAGTGTCGTAGCTTACTGGCAGGAAGCTGACGCTTGTGCTAGACGGGCGCTTAGTTTCGTGGAAGATGTCATCAACCTCCAGGCGACAGACCAGGCCAGGGTCAGAAAGTAAAGATCCGCATGATACCAAACTGAGACCTCGCGCAATGCCTGTCGCGTTGGCTGCCCCAGTCAAGCCGCAGTGGTTGACATCTTCATCCGCATCTTCGTGCGGCTAAAGGTGGCCGCATCGATGTTTAGAATCGGGGTGCTGAGACTAGCGGACGGTGCAGAAGCCGGAATGCTGACTCTTGGGGAAGAAGTGATTCGATGACCCCGAAGTGGTTTGATCTGATCTGGAAAGTACCGACGAAAGCATTGATGTCGGGAATCAAGACCCCGTCTTTGTTGACCTGATAGCAGGTGCAGATGGGCTCCCCAAAAGCCAGGGTAGAAAGATGGCAGCGTGATCTTGGAAGTGGCATTGTCCACTTTCGGCCAGAAGACATAGCGACTGTGGGTGCATTGGAGAAGAGGGCCCAAAGCACTGCTCTCGCCACGAGCTTTCACTGACATGGGAAAGTGAAAGGTGAACTAACACTTGAGAGACCTAGAGACGCCGGCACCAGATGGCCTAGGGCCGGACCTGCAGATGCTGTGGTCTGACCAAAGGCTTTGACACGTGCCACGATATCTTGAAGATGAAGTGGCTTCTTCTCTTGATGCAGCTCCCTCCACAAGTCCGGCGCACGTCTCTTGAAAGCCCTCACCTTCTTCATGTTGGGGTCTCTCGCCTTTGCCCTGGCATCGCAAGCCGGTCTGTCAGCCTGAGAGACGGCCGGGTCGCGGTTGAAGTAGTCCTAACGTCCTCGGCCATTCGAATCGGTCATTCTGGTACTGGATAATAGCGCAAGCGTTGCAGTCAGCCTCATCAAGCAGCTTGAGTGTCGCGGCGAGTGTGTTCTCGTTGTCCAGGAGTTCCTCTGGGAGATAGAAGATGATGGAGGAATCGTCGCAGCTGTCGCAGATGAGGATGAGCCGGTGAAGACCGGCGTCTTTCTCGAGCTCTGTTGCGTCAGATGTTCCTGCCGGCAGAAGTAAATAGTCACCAACGCACCGGTCGCTCTCGGACCCTCAAAGAGTTCGACTGAATACCTGACACTGATTCCGACCCTCCAGACCGACTATATTGAGCGACCGGAACGGCAGGCGATTTGGAAACATCGCATGAGGTTCGAGATTCTTTGACAATGGAGCAAACATGGACAAGACTGAGCCAAGTATCGTTATATCGACATTCCCATTAGCCGACAATTGGTCCATCAATGACCTGTGTGCCCCTCATATCCATCAACACATCCTACCACGCCAAGTCATACCCACCCTCCACTCTCGAGCCATCCCCTTTGCCTGCGGCCTCAATGACCAGGACAAGTAAAACAACTTCCTCTCCCCTCCCAGCTCCGATAACGCAGCACCCAGCAACGTATAGTACTCTCCTGATTCTTCGCCGGAAAGTTGAACTGACATAAGTCCCTCCTTTACAATCATCTTCACACGGGATGACCGAAGTATTTTCGTCGTCTGCCACGGAATACATATTCTCAGAAAGCCTCCCGCATCTAGTGGTATTTCGAGGCTGGCTGACGCAGAAATGATAGTTTGCGCTAGCGCCGTATTCCAGCAGGAGATGCAATCTGGGTAGATGGTTGAGACCTTTTTGTTGCACTTGGAGCGTTTGCCGAGAGTATTGGAGGTGTTGCTGTTGGATGAAGGAGGAAAGGAGGCCGGGGGTAGTGGGGCTGTGTTGGCGGCTGGCAGTGTGGAGCTGTTGCTCGTTGAGTTTGCAATGTTGTTGAGGCGGTAGGGAGCAGATGGAAGGGAGGAGAGTGGAGGGACTGTGGCTACAGCCATCACAGCGGCCATTGAGCCGAGACATCGTCTGAAACTGTCGTATGTGCTGCAGAGCAGCATAGATGGTCTGGTCTTGGTCGTGTCCCTGGCGCTCAGTCTGATTTGTTGCTTCGGAGCAACATGGGAAAGAGGAAGAGACCATATATCGTTCTCTGAGAGTCGTTATCTGTCATTGGTGTTCACCTGAGTGAGGAGAGCGAAGTCTTTGCCGCACGGTAAGACATTGTTGAGAGACATGGAAATCTTGTATTTCAGAAGCTATTCTCGTGACCAGAGAGCTGAATGGCTGGAGGTCTTGGCATCATATTGTTCGCCATTGCACATCAGTGATCAGGATGATTGCAGTCCTTAACCAGGCCGTGATTGAGGTCCTGCAGATACTGGTCGTCGAGAACATCGTTCAACCCATCGTCGAAGTGCACTTGACGCAAAGACTCGTCAGTATTGTGGTGGTCCAAGCATGGTAGTCCAGCTGAGGTGTACTTACATGCATGTATCCTTTGGAGATGGTGCACATCGGCTGTTGCATGGGATCTCGCCGAGCTGACAGACACGATAGGCGAGCTGGTGATGCCATGAAGAATCGGCCAGCATGGGGTCTTGCATCGCACCATACTCTGTAGTAGACGTACCATCGATACAAGTTAATGGCTCGGACAATTGAACGTTTCCACACCTCCAAACCAGACATCATTCAAGCAACCGTTGATGTGATCCTGAACGTGGGTCCAGGTGACGAAGTCGAGGTAAGTGCCGCTGCGGCAGTCGTCTTCGCAGTGCCAGCTGATGACTGGCGGGAGATCCTCCCGGCCCTGGTTCAAGCAGGCGATGGTCTTGTCGCAGAGACCGTAGTCGATTACCTTGCCGATATGAGTGTAGTACTGCGCAAGGAGGAAGCCCATCTCCTTCGCGGTGCAAGACGTCTCGTC
The DNA here is from genome assembly GCA_001297265.1 of Mycosphaerella arachidis. Taxonomy (NCBI): domain Eukaryota; kingdom Fungi; phylum Ascomycota; class Dothideomycetes; order Mycosphaerellales; family Mycosphaerellaceae; genus Mycosphaerella; species Mycosphaerella arachidis. Next base: position 28,841 of record LIHB01000079.1, read on the forward strand.
GGTGGGAACGGTGCTGACGTCGTTGTTGCACGGTGGCGGATCGCGAGCGGCGAGTGCAAAGTCGGTCGAGTTCTGATGCAAGTTTGTGTGAGCAATGTCGAAGCTTGGTGAGCTGTGTGGCCGCGTGCTTGAAGAGGATAGTGAATGACTGTGACCGTTGAACACTTTCGTCCCGTGGTCCCAACCAAGTTCTGGCCAGGTTTCGTCATGACACCAATTGATGCGACTCTGGATGTTGATGAACGAGTTGAAATGGAGAGAAGTTCCAACTCGGCAGTCATCCTCAGAGTGCCAGTTGGTAAAGGAATTGGCCATATGATCACTGTTCATGCAATCGCGCTCGACCACAGCGGTCGTAGTCGAGTGGCATGCCAATGTGGAGGAAGAACTCGACCAGCAGATCGATCTCCTTTCCATTGCAGGGGATGCAGCCTTCGCAGATCGTCGCAACGTGGGAGATTCAAGGTGGAATAACGGTAGCAAAGATAGAGGTGTTGTTCTAGAAGCATTGTTGCGTGGCAAGGTGAAAATGTAGTGGTGGTTGGGGGTCACCTGTGACTTGGTGTGAAGTGCTGACGGGTGTAATGCTGATGGCTGGGTGTTGAGGCATTTGTGGTGCAGGAGATTGTGTGACGGTGGAAGATGTTCAAGCAGCTCATCTGTTTGGGCAGTTGAACACCTTCACATCGTGGCCAAGCGTGTCCCAATCGTCACCAAGCTCTGGCCACCCGTCACCAAGCTCTGGCCATTCTGCGTCGAGGCATTTATTAATCTCGTACGACCAGCCCACATTGTAATTGAAATCGATGTAGGTGCTGGCGTGACAATCGTCTTCGCAATGGAAATGGCTCAGAACTGATATCTTCGACCCGTCGAGGCATTTTCAGTCTGCCGCAACGCTCATAGTCGATGTGCATACCGATGTGGACGAAATATTGGGCATAGTCGCCGTGAGCCTTCGCGCGACAGGACATGCCCCCGATCTCCATGGACTCGACGTGAGGGTTACATGGTGGCACTCCACGTGCAGCAAAGCAGGCTGTGCTGCTTTACTGGGCAGGTGATCATGAAGATGAGGGGTTGTGATAGAGATGGTGGTCACCTACAATGGCCGGAAGGGTGACGAGGTTGTCGGTAGCATCGGAGGTGACGGTGGAGAGAGTGGTGATAGCCTTTTCCTGCGATACCATGTTAGTGGTGAAGGTGAGTCAAGCAGGTGGATGGGTGATGAGCTCACGACAGCCGGAAGAGCGGCGACGACGGTGATGATGGCCACGAGAGACATGACGACCTTGCTGAGGGACGGCATGATGGCGGTGTTGCTCAGGGTTGTGTTGTTCTTGTCTATGGGTTGTTGGTGATGGTTGTTGAAGGCTGTGTGATAGCTGGTGGTGGGCACACGTCGGTGGTGTTGTTTGATGAAGGAAGAATGAGAGAGAGGAAGACGGGAGAGAGGATCTTGTGCCTGGCGCAGGGGTCACTAATGCACATCCCTGTCGTTCAAGATTCCAACATATTAAGCAGCGTTTGCACATGCATCGCTCAAAATGAAGATTGAAGACACGCCGCCATCCGTTGTTAAACGTCGTGATCATTTGTCTCTCCAGCTCGTTGAATGTTCTCGTCGCCATAGACTCTAGCGTGTTACTGTGGTCGATGCCTTGTATCTGCCCTTGCCAAATGGAAGTCCCGCCTAGATACCAGATTGGCACCCATTTTCAGTCAGGCAGGCCTCCAGGGCAAGGAACTGAACCATAGAGCTTCCTCGAGTTCAGCTTATCCAGCCGTTTGGGCAGCTACTGCCGGCCGTTGTAGGATTTAAGAACATGCGTCCTTCAGCGACGCTTCAAGAGCTCTTCTCTACCCGTCCGCCTCTCGCACCTCCCCTTCCCCTCCTGCTGTTGCCTCCTCGATACCCTCCTCCGCCGCCATGACCACCTCCAGCATTCTGTTCAGTCCGAGCATTTCCATTCTGCTTCGCCTCCCTCGGCTCACCGCTCGGTCTCTGTGGCCTTCTAGGCCCCGATCCATCCTGCACCTGCCCAACATTGAGACCTCGCACACCCTTCAGACCCATCTTCCCGACAACACGCTTGTCAATCATAGGCGGCTCGGGACATCCCATAGTCGCTGCGTACTCATTTGCCTGCTCGATCAGTCCCTCGTTATTGAGCTGCAACTGCTTCGTGAAAGTCTTATGGAAGCCAAGCCAGGCTTGGTACGCTTTCGCCTTCGTCACTTCATCAATTTGCGTGAAAGCCATCTCTACATCTTGCGCTCGCTGCGCTGCAAGGGGCAAGAGGTTCTCCGGGTACGGCGTGATGGGGAGGTTCTTGTTGACTTTGAGGAAGAAGCTTTCGCGCTGGCTCAGGAGAATGACTGCCCTACCCTCATTTCCTGCTCGGGCTGTGCGGCCGACACGGTGAACGTATTGTTCTCCGCTTGATGGAATGCCAACTTGCACCACGAGACTGACGTTCGGAAAGTCCATGCCGCGACCTATCACGTCGCTGGCGAACATGATGCCGGCTGGAGCTTCTTTGAACTCGTTTGTTGTGCGTGTGCGGGCATTTTGCGAGAGTCGCGATTGGAGTTGGAAGACTTGCATTTGTGTGCCGGCGAGGATGTTGCGGAAGACAGAGTGCATTAATGCGACACCGTTCGCGGTCGCGCCGAAGACAATGACTTTGAAGTTCTGGGGCTGCAGCTCGTATTCTCGTTGTAGAAGAACTCGCAGTGTGCTGAAAGTGTCTCTGACGGAGGGTAAAACGACAGAGTGCTGCGGAACCTTGTCGATGGTAGGCTCCTCGTCCGCGTTGATGGTTGAAAGGCGAGTGTAGCCAGCCTTGAGCACCTTCGGCAGTACACCTTCGATCTTCTTTGGCATGGTCGCGCTGAAGCACATTCCCTGCCATCCATTCGACTTTGGAGGTAGTCGGCGAAGGATGTCGCTGATCGCGACTAAGAAGCCAGCCTCCAGCATCTGATCGGCCTCGTCGAGGATGAGAGTTCGTATCGACTGAAAGCGTTGCCGAACATCTTCTTCGCCAAGCAGATCATTGAGTCGCCCAGGTGTCGCAACAACAATCTTCGGGTCTCCGGAGGTGAAGTGCTTCAGATCACGATCTCTCGAGGTGCCACCATATGCCGTATGGCATTCCAGTCGTCGAGGCAGCTTGGCGGTCACTGACTCGCATTCCTTCGCGATCTGGAGGGCCAGCTCACGTGTTGGCGAGACGATGAGGATTGCCACTTGTCCTCTTGCCAATGGCGCTTGCGAGAGAACAGATTGTAATGCTGGAAGCAAGAAGGCGATAGTCTTTCCAGTTCCGGTCTTGGCTTGGACGAGGCAGTCGGACTGAAATGTGGGCAGTTCGGAGAGGACTTTTTGCTGAACAGGCGACATGAATCTTGACACTCGTCAGTACTCGAAGTAGTGAGTAGATCCGTACGACACACTCATAGCCCATCGCATCGAGAGACTGCAGCAGACCGTCATCGATCTTGCCTTTGAGGCTGCTGAAGGATAGCGCGTCTGGCACGCTTGTGCTCGCCATGGCCGTGGCGTGGACGGCTCGAGCGAAGAGATGTCTATTGGTATGGGCGACCCAGCAAGAGTCAATTGGAGATGCGAAGATATGGTATCCTTTGTTGTTCGACAAAGTTTCCGTCTCAGGTAATTTTCCAGCAGTCGCCCCTGGTTTCAGCGCATGAACTTCGGCACGATGACATCACCAGCGTGTTGAGAAGGACTGGAGCATGCAATACATGAAGTGGTGTGCTCTGCTTCGTCTTGCCATATCTCGACAACCATAGATGTGAACCGTGTACGGCGGAGGTCAAGATCAAGATCAAGGAGGCTGCTGGATATGGCCTGCCACACAATTCCGGCCGTGTTAACTGATATCAATCAAACTGCTCATGCCGAGCCAGCGTTATATGACCTCCTTCATACTGCTCCTTCTTCTCTCCTCATCAGCTGCATGCTTCTCCTTCTCAACGCGCCGTTGCTCCGGTGTCCACGTCTCATCCTCCCTTGAAGTGATGACCTCATGCACCGCAAGTCTCCCAGCCACGATCTCATCGCCATTCACCAGATCGTTCTCCTCAGCTCTCTTCGCTGCTTCTTCCTCGTCTTTCGCTATCCCACTCTCAACATGCCTCTTGATCAGCCGCTGCTTCGCCGTCTCTCGTGCCACTTCCACAAACCACAGCTCGTCCATCAGCTCAGCCGCCTCTTTCCACTCGGGCGAGCCACTACCCAGCGAGAGGTAATTTCCCTCCATGACTACTACCCTCGCGCTCTTTCGAATGGGTATATCGTCTGCGACGGGATCCTTCACGGCATGGTCGAAGGATGGCGCGTAGAGGGTGCCTGTCTCTGGGCAGATCGGTTCGCGGAGCTTCTTCACGAGAGACAGGAAAGCGGGTGCATCAAACGTGAATGCTGCTCCTCGGCGTGCGTGCGCTGTGTGGGGATCGGGCATCGCTGATAGCTGAGCTCGTGTGAGGTGGTAGCCGTCCATCGGGAGGAAGGTCGCGATCGTTTCCTGTGGGGCGCGGGCTGCTGTTTCGCCTCGCCATCGTTCGTTCAGCGCGTCGGCTACTTTGGCTGCCAATGTCGTCTTTCCTGCATGCTTGATCAGACGGGCTCATCGCGAGGCTCATGCTTCGCCATGCCTACCCGAACCAGGGATGCCGCTGACAGCTATGAGGTACCTCTTGCTCTGCGGCAGTGTCTGCAACTGGTCCCAAGCTTTGTCGACCAAGCGACTGACTTGCTCGTCCATGACGGAGTCCTCCTCGTTGGCAGCTGTGAGGGCTTGTCCGATGATACGGTCAAGGAGGTGTGCAAGTTGATGCTGACTTGCTCTGGAGCACGTTCAGCCTTGGGGTCGCTCTTTAAACTATGCGATGACACCATGGTGGGCTTATCGTCTTGCATGAGCGACAATCCGCCGTTGTTTTTGATGCTCGGTGGATCAAGTGTGGGGGTGTCTGGCAAGCTTCTTCGTACGAGCCTTTCGTACGCCGTACTCGAGGCTGCTTCGTCGTCCACCCTGCCACCCCTTTTTGCCCGTCTCCGTTCTCCTCGAACAATCAATCACATTGCCGGATCAAATCAGAGTCTACCTTGGCCTTTCTTTACGTCCACGGGTGGCTGCGAAGTTTCCTAACAGTCAGCCGATGGTTCAACTCTGGGTTCTGACAAGACGAATATAGCGGCACTGGCACTGCGCTATGAGTAGCAAGTAGACGTGGCTACGGGAAGTCGTAGAGGCACTGCTCGTTCGCTGAGATTGCTCCTCCCGCCTGATGGGCATGAAGCGCCAGCCTTGAGACCCGTCTTCTCGAAAGACGAAAGCAACTCCCAAGAATCACGCCCACGGATCTTCGAACAGCACCTACAATCCGTACACTCTCCCAGCTTCGTGTAAAGATATGACCTCTACCACTACGAAGCGCGAGCCTCCTCGTCTTAAATCAGGACCACGAAATCATCATGTGGCAGCGGCTCCTACGCCACCATAACATGGAAAAAGGCCTTCGGAATTTCTGAGGCGGGGTCCAGCAACAATGTGATATGGTGGGAGAAATCATCGTGGTCTTCAAGACGAACACGCGCTTGAAGCTCGAGATGGCGTTAGTTCTTCTGCAAAGAGTGCATCCGCCATCAGTTCCAAGCAGCGCGCTGTTTCTGGAGAAGACCAAGCGCGACTGGCAGCGACGGCGTTCGGGGACTTCGTGTCGTTGACTTGAGCGTGCGAGCAAAGATGATGGTGGAAGTAGCATTTCCCGTAGTGTTTCATGTTGTGGCTCAAGCATACTCTGCCCTCTCAAACTTCTCTGCATCGAAGAACGTAGCCCTGACGGTGTTGTCCGCGAACTCAACGCCGTCCATCTCCCTCACAGCCCGCAGCGCACTGAGCGGACTCGTAAACTTGACGAAGACCTCGTCGTTTCCACCCACATGCGTCCTCCAAATGAACAGTCTCTCGACCTTGCCAAACTCTCCCAGCTCATCTCCAACTTCCTGCATGAGATTGTTCTCCTGAATCTCCTTGTCCACATCCATGTTCGCGAGCATGCCTTCCAGCTTGATCACTTCGGACATTGCATCCGTCTCACTCTCAGCAGTCTCGACTTGCTTCTTTTTGCCGCCCACGATCCTGCCCATGTTCGCTGGTGCAACGTAGCCGCCTCCTTCGGCGTCCGACTTCTTCTTCCGCTTCTCAGCTTTCATGACGATCGCTGTTGTGATGCCGGAGCCATCCGCACCGAGACCTTGACCCTTCTGGTATCCCATCTTGGCCATCAGCCTCTCTGCAAAGCCTGCCTGTCCTGGGGCTCTTGACCGAGGCGCGTCGGGGTCTTCTACCGCCGTCTCCTCGACTGCTGCGGCTCCGCCTGTGTTCGCCCTACTGGCGTAATATTCGGGATTGAATGTGGGCGCTACAGAGATCGTGCCGGCGGGAGCTGAAGGCTGTTGAGGCTCTGGTGGAGGTGGTGGCGGTGTCGCTATCGTTGCGGGAGGCGTAGGCGGTTGAAGTATCGGAGAAGCTTGGGCCGGAGGCTGTGGAGATGCCATTGCTGGGACGGGACTGCCGATCTTCGCAGCCATCTTTGCCTTGATCGCAGCAATCTGTGCCGCTGCTTTCTGCCGCTTCTCCTCTGCCCCAGCTGATAGTGGTTTCGCGACGGGTGGTGGTGCCGGGGCAGCGATTGGCGGAGGTTGGGGGATGGTGGGAGGCGAAGGCACTGCAGGTTGTGCTGCGACTGGTCTGCCGCTCAGTGCCATACGACGCGCATATGCTTCTTCTGCCGTCTCTTCTCGGTTGATCTCAACAGGAGCCGGGAAGGACGGCTCCGGCTGGTCGTGTTGGTTGCGCGAAGGGCCTGTGGAGTGCGTTCGGGATACGCCGTCTGAACTCGAGGCTGTCGGAGGAGCGAAGTCGATGTTGCTCGGGGGCGCGAAGTGCATGCCAGTTCGCGGTCCTGCACATGTCAGTATCTGCTTTCCCATCTTTTGTCTGAAAGACATACGACTCCTCGTGTCGGGCATATCATCATCATCGCTGTACAACCGCCTGATCTCCTGCCCCTTACGTTGCCTCTCCCTTCTCCGCGCGTCATACAGTCTCTGCTTCCACGCTTCATTGACCTGGTAGTACGCATCGGACTTGGGATACTCGAGGAAGTTGACTGGCAATGAGGGATCGTACAGATCATCCCACGACCAAGCTTGCTCTTGTACCTGCTTGTTCTTCTTTTTCTTCTTGTTCTTCCCGCCTTGTCCGTGCCGCGGCTTCTCGTAGTATTCCCACTCCTCATCCTCGTTCGCCAGCCAGTCATTGAATCCTCGCTTCTGCGCCTGTTGCTGCTGAGGTGGTTGCTGCGGTGTAGACGATCGGTCGGGCGGGTCTGCGGTAAGTTGCGCTTGCGGTTGTGCTTCAGTGGACACGCTCGAGGAGTTCTTGTGTACAGATGCGAATGTCGGCTTCGGCTTTGGCGCTGGCTTGGAGTTCTTCTTGCCCAGATTGGTCGGCTTGAACATCAGAGAGGCTTTGGCGTCAAGTAAGTGAGCAAGTCCGGCCTGCCATATGGGATCACACTATAGGACGGTACCGTCTTTTTTCTTCTTGGCCTCGTCGGCCATCTTTGCTGCATCCCTCTCCTGCATCTCGCGCAGAGTGTCTTTCGACAAGAGGTTCTCATACAGCGTCAATCGACCCTTCTTCGCTTCTTCGGCCATCGTGCGCGTTACTGGCACCGTGTGATTGTGTCCCAGCAGATTTGATCGTCAAGTCAAGAAAGATGTCGCCCTCTCAATCGTGGTCGCGACCTCGATGTTCGGCTTCGGCTAGACCGCGCTAAAACTACCCGTGTCAACCCTCCATTTATCCTTGTCTCTGGCCGTAACACAACATTCACTTCATGCTGACAAGCATCTGCTTGACCGTTTGCTCAAGCCTCTGCAGAGCGGCCATGCATGCCCAAAGCTTTCACATCTGAAGCCATACCCCGTGCTCGGACGCCGCTGCTCTGTGCATAATCCACATGTATCGATCCTACGGCGATCACATACGCTCGGCGTCATGCTTCGGATAACCGTCCTGCCGACCACGAGAAGTACATCGTGTAGATTTCCCGCCTGTCCATTTTCCGTCCGTGACCAGTGCTGTGACCAGAAACGAGAAGATAGCAAACGTTGACTCAAAGATCTCGGACGGCATAGTCCACAATCAGCACCATGCTCACCAAATACACCCCCATCCTCCTCGCCAGCTCGGTCGTGGTGCTCGCACACACCCGCCAACCCGACCCCGGCCCATTCAACGACACAATCTGCACCGTCAACCTTTTCAAAATGCTGGATCCGCTCTACCCAGAGAACGACACCCTCCTCATCTAGCCCAAGGGATCCTGCTGTACCACCATCGATTGCGAGCTTCAGGCTTTCAGTGCCTACCAATGCTGCTCATCCCAACACGGATGGAGAGGGTGGTGACATTTGTTGTCACAAGGAGAGTGGAAATGGAGCTGATGCTGGAGCTTGTGCTTGTGGGATTGATAAGAAGCCGCAAGGGAACCGCAAGGGACTTGCTTTTGAGCTGGAGGTGGGAACAGAGACGAGGAGGAAGCTGATGAATGGACCGATCTAGCGGTAATGCTGCTGCTGCTCTGGCACAATTTACTCGTGGTATCAGTCGAGCTCTGAGGAACGGGTTCGCGGGACGATTGTGGCAATGCTGATAACCACATCCATGCAAGGCGAATGGGGGCGCCCCTAAGGATACAGCGATACATGATCAGCCCGGGAGTGCACGCAATCTACGTGCACAACTATCGGGTATCGCGCCGCTTACCAGTCGCTTCTTAGCCGCACCATCGGCCTAGAACTTGCAACAACGGTCGTCCATGTGGCGGGCATCGGACCTGCTCGACGTATCGAAGCGCATTAACAATGATGAGGGAGATTCCAATATATCAGCAACATTTCAGCTACGATCGGATCGTCTGGGGCGATTGACTTGGTAAATCGTTGACCGCACGCATATCTGTTGATAGTTCCAAGAGCCAGGATATGATGAAATCTCATTGTTACTCGACATGAACAAAGCACATTCATCAAGTCCGTGCGCAGGTTAAGTGCGAAAGATTTCAGCTTCTCCTATCTTCTTGCCTCCATATCTCCCACTCTTTATATTGCCACAACCCTCTCGACAACATCCTGATGTTGTAGCAGCGGACCACCGGACTGATCATGGCACTCACGCGAACAGAGACTGTCGACGTCCGACGCTCTGCCGCACACGCAGCACTACCAACATCGAAGCCGATCAGACAACCTCAGATCCTAGTACGTACAGACATACAGCGCCAAGAAAGTGCGTTTCGAGAAGTTGCCTCTCTGCTCAGTCACAGGGAATCTTCGACCTCAGATCCAGTCATGACCCCTGGAGCTGCCAGCAGAGCTCAGCAACTTCACCTACGAATTCGCCCTTCGAACCACCCTCCAGCTGCCAAGCAGCGCTCGCGCCCTCATTCGACGAGAAGACCGTCTCATCGAGGCCGCACCTATCGGATAGAACCGCCAGTGCACAGGTCCAGCCTGCTGCTGTCGTGCAAGCAAGTTCACGCCGAAGCCTTCCTACTCGACTCCACACGCTGCACCTTCCTCGCACCAGACCCATGAGCACTTCGTACCTGGATCGTCAAACTCGGCCCTGCTCGGCTAAGTCTTATACATAACATCCACTACACAAACCAAGCGTCACACTTGCTCTCTGAGCACCGTGCCCGCGTGAGCTCGCGCTCTCTCACGCTGTCCTTCTGGGGACCGGGCGCGAGACGCAGAATCATCGCGGATCGCATCCTCAAGGTCAAGACCAATGATACTTGGACTCCATTGAAAGACGTTGAGCATGATGCACGTCTAGATGCACCTTTCGATCTCAGTGCCTTCCGCCTCACACCTCGACCCATTGGACCCACGACTTTGGAGCAGAAGGACGAGTTCGAACTTGAAGGTGGAAGCATCCTGTGGAGGTACTACGAGAAGGTTGAAGCCGCCACCTATAGGAAGAGGCGAAACCGGGAGCGAAACAATGCTATGAGGGTTCGGACTGTGGAGCGGTCTTTGGTTTGAGGTGCTGGCTGTAGAAGATTGAACGGAGCAATAGTAGGCTTACCATAAAGCAGTTTTCGTGGGGCGTGTATCTCCGCAGCATTACCGATAAGATACAGCTTGCCAAGACAGGCAAGATACCACTCGTGTTTGTACCGGACGACAGACCACTCTGGAGCAGATCCGTGCAGAGGCTGTGTAGGGAGTCGAATGCAGCAGGTTAATGAGATGTAACAAAATCGGGGGTACAGGTGCCGATGTGTGGTGGTACGTCCAGCACTGGCTAGGTACGCAATGGAAATCATCTGGATCTGCAAAGCAAGTATCCTCACTCGATTCCAGCACTTCAATGATTGTGTTCATATCTAGCTGACGCGCCATATGAGAGTCTTGTCAGTCGCTCGCCTCAATACAATCCGTTGCTAATCACTTCCCAAAAGTTCGAGTAAATCCAAATCGTCTGAGCTTACTGCCGCGCATCAGCAGCTCTCCTGGAGCATGAATGTTGAACAAAATTGAGATAATAGGAATGGCTATAGTGATACAGCATGTAATATGGAAGAGCTGTACGTTCGAGGAAACTTCTTTGGGCGGCACCCAAGCTTTTCGCGCTCCTCGTCGCTTGATGCAAGGAGCGTGAAGTGCAGTAGCGGCGACTTCACCAGTTGCAATTAGATTACACGCTACATGAGGCCTCTGCAGACGCGATATACATTATGTGTCAGAACCATGTCCTTGATTTGCTTCGGTGTGCCTCGAGTCGCTATCTCCTGAATCATCATGATCCGAGAAGTCGATTTCGGAGCCACTGACCATTCGAGGCATCGTCCGAGCCTTCCGTGCCAAAATGCTTCCGCTGGTCGTCATATTCGCGTTCCTCAGATCTGGTCATGGCTCCGGCGTCGAGTATTGCCCTCACGACAATCACGAGCTCCTCATAGTATTTGCGCGGCGCCCACTGCAATAGAAACGCAAGCGTTCTATTGTACTACAGCGCATTATCTCTGTGATTGATCTCCAAGCCTGCGTCGAGAAACCTTTTCACTTTTCTCATCTGTCTGTGCTCAATTGCCAGCACAAAAGCTTTGCTATATCACACACTTTTCTTGTGCGCGTGGAGATCTGCTCCGGCGTCGAGCAGAATCTGCACTACAGGCTTGAAAGTCTCATAAAATGCTGCTTCTAGCGCGCTGGAAATAACCCCGTGTTGGCTTTGGACCCGGGTGTCCGCTCCTGCTTCAAACAGTGAATACACCACTTTCGACTTGCCCTTCAAGAACGCTGCTTGTAGAGCAGTGGCCGAACGACCGCATTGAGCTTTGACGTCTGTCCCAGCTCCAAGAAGTACTTGCACGATCTTTTCGTAGCCGTTGGCAGAGGCTGCTTGTAGTGGATTGCCGTGATGACCATCTTCAGCGTTGGCATCTGCACCAGCTTCGAGCAGTGCATAGAGGATCCTCTCGCAAACTCGAGACGATGCGGCTTGTAGCGAGTCGCTGCACATGTAGTATACGCTCTGGGCGCCAACGTCTGCACCAGCGTCTAGGAGTATCTGCACTACTTGCTCATGACCCTCGTACGACGCTGCTACCAGCGGAGTGTCGTGAATCCCGCCTTTCTCAGTATCGGCGCCAGCACCGAGTAGGATCTATACTACTTCTCTGTGGCCGTGCTTGGATGCTACCCATGGCGCATTTGGGTAGTCCATATCCCACGTTTCGTGATCAGCTGCGGTATCTATCAGCTCCTTTTACCAAGCTCGAGTTGTCCAACAAGCTCGCGCAGTATATGGGTGGCCCAATCGTGTCAAATTTTCTCTCGAAGGGCGAAGAAGTGTATGTGATGCGCGCAATGTAGACGTGAAGCCAGTCATACAGACTCGCCCTTCGAGTTCAAAAAGCGGGCCTCAAGCGCACAGTCGATTGCTGACATGAAGCATGGTAGACCGCGACTTTGCAGCATACAGCAGGAGGACGAAGATATTCAAATCCTGTTCGGACCACGTCGTCTGCATATGAGATACGGACAAGCTCTACCTGAGGAAATTGTGTGTCCGAGTCGGAACGAGACTGTAGTTCTTGGCGTTGCTCTCTTGGAAAATGCGCGCTGACTCCAGGGATTCTTTCACTGAGAAGTGAGCTAGACGGCCTCGGCTACATCTGTCGATTGTTCTGCCACGAGAAGAAGCACCCAGATAATCTTTTAGGCCTTCGTTCACGATGTTTACGCCGCGGAAAGCGTCATCCTCGGGTGGCGTGTGGTCGACCACGAGAAGCACTGCGAGCATGTCTTCCCGGTCGCCCTTGTCATGAATGTCAACGACGCCATCTGAATTCGGGTCCTCGGTCGGACCGATCACGCTGGCTTCCGCCAGCTCGTCGAGAGTTCGGGGTGACTTTTTATATGCGATCCACCGTAGAGGGGTGAGCGCATAGGCGTGATCGTCAGGCTTGATCTTGTTGAGCATCCGCTCGTGAGTCTCATCCTAAGTTTTCGGAAGGGCGCCCAGTTCTTCCTCGATTGACCACGGTCTGGTCGACTTGGAATTCTCCAGCTCTTGCAACCGGTAGTATACCCATCGGAACCTAGAAATTATGAATTAGCGGATCGCAGTGACGCCGAAGAGATTGTACGACCCACACGCCATCGGCTTCTTGGGTGAGTGTATCCTCTATCAGCTTCCTCCTCGTTGGGTTCAGCCGAGAGAACTTTTGATGACGGGACATTTGGTTCGATACGTATAGTCGCATGTCTGAGTGTACCACGAAGGCTCAGATGTCGATTGATAGAGTGCGCAGTTCTTGCAGGTAGCAACGTGTATCGGTCTGATCTCGGCTGGCCACGAGTATCCTGATATCTGGCGTCCGTGCAGTAAGTTTTCCACTTCAGACAACACATTCTCCCGCATCTGATCGGACTCGGGGCATCCATCAATACCATCAAGGTTGATGAAGATTTGACTGTAGAATTCAGCACACACTGTTAGAATGTCCTACAGTCTGTAGTGGCTTTTGTCAGATTTAGCATAGGGCTCGAGAGACACAGACAGCGCGGGCTTCTTTCCTCCGAATTGCGTCAGCAATGAAGTGAGGAGAGCACCCAGAGACTGCTGCTCCTGGTCGAAAAAAGAGAAATATCACACGTGATTTCCAAAATCAGAGCGGCCAGAACAGTAAGAGCTTAGATCCTTGACAACCGTAGAACAAAGAACGGTCTTTCCGCACCCAGCCTTTCCATATAGCCAGACACCACTTGATGTCGACAGGCCGGATCTAGCTTCCATGCTCGGTACGCGTGCGACTCAAAGAGCCACATGCCAGCGTTGAGCTCATGTCGTTCGCGCGCGGAAATGTGAGTTGTCCATAGATCGGGTGCCTCAAGCCATTGCGTGCTCTTCCTATATTGATTAGGCTGATTCTGTTCCGTTCCATTTTGCTGATTTCTGGTTGCTCGCAGCCTTTGCCTCGCCTCATCGTTGCCTTCGCCATAGTTGGCGCCCGGACTAATTCCAAGGATCCTGAACAGAGCATAGGACCTGTCCTCCGCGACCGGGGTCTGTCTGCCTTCCATCCACCGCATTTTGTCTTCGACGCTTATGTTGACGCTGGATGCCCAGTCGCTGAGGACGTACCCGGGTCAAGCTGTCCTCTTCACTACATCCCCTGTGAGGTCAAGGCCTCATTCAGCCTTGCCGCAGCTGTGAGAGGAAGAGCCTCTATTGCCAAGCAGATCCCATTCTTTCATTATCAACAGAACCACTCGAGGCGCCAGGAGTTCTTGCAATGTCCAGTGCACGAAGGGAAGTCAGTACGCCCAGGAAATGGACGATGGAACAAGGCGTGTATTGATCTTAGTGCTACAAGACCACTACGTACGTGTTCCTTGGTCCACTCCTCTCGCCTTTTTGTTTCCAAACCCATCTCTCTCGAACCATACGCGTTGTACAAACAGAGACAAGACGACCGTTGGAGACGAATTGCCATGATGCACACGACGATGAGTGAGGTTGAAGTGAATGCTCGAGGTGGTGTCGTCGCGACAAAGAGAGCACAGCACACCCCCGCCGCAAGCGGGAAACAGTCTCGGAGCGAAGGGGCGGCTAGAACTACGGAAGCTTACGTACGTATTCACTCAATGTCGAGTACAAGCACGACCTTTCGCCTTCGGTGACACGGTCTTGTTGTGAAGTCATAGCAACGATGTTATGTTATGGCCAGAGACACCTCCATTGCTCGACATGCCGCGCACACCGACGGCAACCCGGAGGAAGCAGCCGGTCTGCTGCGCGAAGGACAGACAAGGCCAGCTTCGCCCAATGAATCGGACGAGGATCTGGTTGTCTACGAAAAGCCCCCCACCCCTACCACCGGACGAAAGCCGCCGCCACGACGGCAGTCTTCGTTCGCCCAGCATCGACCCAATGGCGAACCACGAACTCCGCACCGGGTGCGATTCGACGTCACCGAGCCCGAGACGATAGGAGCGCAGAACGGCTCAGCGCGTCCTGTGGACTGGATAGAGGAGGAAGACTACCTAGTTGGCGGCGATGGCACCTATGATGGAGGCAGACAGCAGCGAGCGCCTCTGCTCACTGATATCGAAGCGCCGAGCGTGGCCTTGGCCAACGACTTCGAGGCAGATGCGCTCGACCCAACACGACCGAAGAGCAACATGAGAAGTGCGTTCATGAACATGGCCAACAGTATCATCGGAGCTGGCATCATCGGGCAACCGTATGCCTTCAAGCAGGCAGGTTTGCTCAGCGGTATCGTCCTGCTCGTCCTCTTGACAATAACGGTGGACTGGACCATTCAGCTTATCGTCAAGAACTCCAAGCTGAGCGGCACAAACTCCTTCCAGGCCACAATGGAGCACTGCTTCGGCAAGTCTGGCCTTGTCGCGATATCAGTCGCTCAGTGGGCCTTCGCATTCGGTGGCATGGTGGCATTCTGCATCATCATCGGAGACACCATCCCACGAGTGCTGGCTGCGCTGTTCCCTTCTCTCCATGCGGTGCCCGTCCTCGCGCTACTGACAGATCGACGAGCAATCATCGTACTATTTACCCTCGGCATTTCATATCCTCTTTCTTTGTACAGAGACATTGCTATGGTGAGTGCTCGATGAACCACATCGACATCTCCGACTAACATCTTTGCAGCTTGCAAAAGCCAGCACTTTGGCATTGATCAGCATGCTCATTATCATAATCACGGTCGTGACCCAGGGCCCACTCCTTCCATCCAAGATGCGAGGACAACTCAAAGGTAGCCTTCTCATCAACGATGGATTCTTCCAAGCGATCGGCGTCATCTCCTTCGCCTTCGTCTGCCATCACAACAGTCTCCTGATCTACGGATCGTTACGGACACCCACAATGGACCGCTTCGCCAAGGTTACACATTACTCTACCGGCATCTCGATGGTCGCTTGTATTACCATGGCGCTCAGTGGTTACCTGGTCTTCGGCGACATGACGCAAGGCAATGTCCTCAACAACTTCCCGACAGACAACCTCATGGTCAACATCGCGCGACTTTGCTTCGGACTCAACATGCTCACGACACTCCCACTGGAATGCTTCGTCTGCCGCGAAGTCATGACGGAGTACTACTTTCCCGGCGAAGCATACCAACCGAATCGACATCTGATCTTCACGACCTCCCTTGTTCTCAGTGCGGTGGGCATGGCTTTGATCACATGCGATCTGGGCGTGGTTTTTGAACTCGTCGGCGCCACAAGTGCATGCGCTTTGGCCTATATTTTGCCGCCGCTGTGCTTCGTGAAGCTCACGAAGCGCAGGACATGGGAGACTTATGCGTGCTACGTCTGTATCTTCTTCGGCAGTGCTGTGATGGGTATCAGCCTGCTACAGGCCATGACAAAGATGGTCACCGGCGAAGGTGCGACGACATCTTGTCATTAGCATTTGTACAAAGTTATACCATAGAGGCCTTTCAGAATCATAGCTGAACGGCTCACTACGAAATGATACTAGATCAAGGCCGTTCTCGTGCAGAATACCGACAGACAGAGCTTCCAGCAGCAAGTCGTTCTCTCACTGATGCGAACGCAATGCCACGCCATCCATCACGATCGTCTCGACTTTCCATCATCTCGTGCCTGCCACAAATGCTAATCTGTGTAATCCGAGCTCACTACAGCTTCACCTCCTCATCCGCCGCGCCTTCCCCTGAAGCATCGGCAAATGAAGAACAGCAATGGCCTGGTCTTGATCCAACATCGCCACCTCCGCGCGCTGCATAGCGACCAACGACTGTATTGCTTTTCAAGGATCATCCGGATGTCGACCAATCATCGCAAAGACCGAGGATATCATATATTGTCTCAGAATCTTCAGTTAGAACCGGGTGAGTACTCCTTTTGATGGCTCGGGATACCCAATCTTGAGTGCGCCGCTATGGAGCCTTTCGAGCTATTTGAGGAGGTTTGGAGAGCGGTGGATTTGGTATGGTTGAAATTTGAAGTTCTTGCCGGTAAAGCTGTCTCCTAGGAGGTGGGTGAGTTTTGCTTCTAGGCGGACTAGGAGGTTGGAGCTGAAGTTGTGCATCTCGAGAAGGAAGGTGTTGTTGGATCAATAGATGAGCGCGGCCTCTTGACGGATTCGGCGGTTGATGAGAAGGAGGCCGTCCATTGATAGGAGTGAGCGGTAAGGAGATTCTCTGTCTGTTCGATTAGGATGTCCTCGGAGATCTGGTTGAGAATCTCGCCAGGAAGACGGAGGAATGGCATGGCTGGAAAAACGGCTTGGAGTGGCTTGCGCGGTGATTGCAACAAGATACTTGCAATACTGCGGTCGATGCAATGTGGAAGATCGTCAAAGACAGGAGCTGAGAGCTATTCAGATCATTCGACTGGCTGTTGTGGATGGCACGTTTCGATCTTGGCGTGAGTCCTTTGCAAGCTTTTTGGAAATTCTCTACTCATTCCGGCATTCACAACTTACGAATAAGACCTCCTACATCACTCCAGTCACACGAAGTCACGCTATGCCAGAAGGCGATCATCTGGCCCTGGTCCGTACAGGCGAATGCGACAGATCACCAGCCGGAATGATCAGCAAGCTAGCACCTGAGCTCCAACTCCAAATCTACGGCTACGTGATCGACACATTTCCACTTCCACAGCACAAGGGGAACCTCGCGGCTCTTCCAATCACTCCTCCACTCATACAGTGCTGTACGCTTATTCGATGCGAGGCCATGAGCCTGTACACTGCCCGCCTGAGGCAGATCTTGCAAAGTACGGAAGCCACATTTCGCAATGCCTAAGCGGCTGCACAGCCTTACATTGGCAACAACCGCAGGCTCATGTATTATTACCGTGAGACGCTCGAGTACTGGGACTATTTCCTGCGCTTGGTGCGTAACGTGGAGGGTGTACAGCTGGAGAGGATGCGGTGGTACGAGGGGGTTCACGCTGCAAAGTGCGGCTGAGCGGCGCGAGCACTATTCACTTCTGTGCTCAAGTTGGGCGCTAGCGGGAACAAATCATGGTCGAGAAGTGTACGGCCTATCAAGGTGTGTGCAGGTCTGGCGGAAGGAAGAGACACGGGAGACGAAGAGAAGTGAATGCATGGGGTCTCAGGAGTTTGTCGTGGCTATTCAGAGGATGTGAGGGTTACGACAGACGCATGAATCTGTATGTACGCATTACTCAGTCTGGAGTCTGACGGTGTCTCGGTGGTGGATTAAGACAGCACGCCACGCGGAGAAGAAGGGCCAGTCGATGTAGTCAGACGTAGGCCAGGATAGAATATCGAAAGCTACGATCGACCTACTCTCAAGGTCTACATACCGCGTTCTATCCTGATCTATCGCCTTTCAGGAATTGCACAAAATGCTTGATACATGCGGCACTCGTTCACGTGCGATCATCAGTTTGTGCACAAGGGGCTCGCTCAGACTTCACTCCTTTTAAAGGTGTGTCTTACAGCTCACGTCTTTCCTTGCATGATCAGCATCAATCACCACCGTCATGGTAGAGACCAACAACACCCGGCCCACCGGCAGCAACATGACACCACTCGGCCGACTCGGGATGCTACCATCAGAGTTGTGCAGAGAAATCTTCAAAATTGGCTGCGAAAATCTCTTCTCTGGCAACGAGTGTTTCGTCGGCCCAAAAGCACTCACTCCAAACCTCCAAGCACCAAACCTCAGGCCAAGCAAAGCGACCTTCGTCGGCTCGACTCAATGGTAGATGCTGCTAGGGAATCGGGAGATAAGCTGTGCAGGGACGTCGCTCATGTTAGTATACCTGACGGTCATCGTGGTGAAGGCAGGGACATGTTGATTCGGCTGGAGCGAAACGTGTCCGACGGCTTGCGGCGATTACATAGGTGGCGCCAGGCAGAGATGCGCAAGATGTGGAATTTGAAGTGCAATACTTCTCAAGATTATGCTATGGCCTTTCAAAAATAATGAGGATGAAAAAAATGGACCGCTCTTGCAGTATGCTAGTGAGCCGGGATTACACTGGTCACCAGGCCGTTGGAGAAGATACCACGCATTGCTTGATCAGTCAGAATATCGAGCTGAGGTAGATGGCACCCAAAGAACGTCATATTGACACAGTACATAGCTCGAGGAATGATAGCTGATTGATCGACGGCGCGATTCGAAGCACTTATCACATGTGACTGCCAAGTCATCCGCGTTCACTTCTTAGTGAACACCTAGTCATGCGCCATCTGATCCAACTTCACGTCTTCATCTCCACACTTAAGCCTACCAGTGGTACCACCTGCGACATTGTGTAAGTACAGCGACCGCTCACACTGGAGAGCGCTCTGATGAATCGCACAGAACATCATGGCAGAAGCTAGCAAGGCCAGCAGCCGCTACACTAGCGGGAGGAAGGCCAACATGTTTTCGCCGCTCGGAGTTCTTGGCAATCTCCCTGCCGAGCTACGCTTGACCATCTACGAGGACGTCTTTGCCAACTTCACAATCACGACACAAGACAAGATCGCCGCATGTGTCGGCGGCCACAGCTTTCTTCCACCACTGCTCAACACCAGCCAAGTCCTCCGATGCGAAGTAATCAGGGCGTACAGGAAGCGACTCGATGAGCTCCAGAAATCGTCACAGGAAGCGACGGAAGTGGCTTGGAAAGCGGAGCTCGAAGATCGGCCTCGTAGATACTCTCTCGCATTTCATTTCGCATTCCAAGTCGACAGTCCGGAGTACACTCTGGCGGCAGCAAGGTCAGATGAGATGAGGGTACAACTTGTGCGGGACGAAGAGCTCAAACGGATGCATTCAATGGGGTACCTAGAGCGATAAGCTTCGTCTCCATGACCACCAACTGCACAAGCTTTCAGTAGGATAGCAGCACATCTGCAATCGTGTTGGACACGAGTCGTATCCTTGGAGATTCCCTCGAGGGCTCACAGACATAGTGGACATAGTCCACACACCGTGAACGGAGAAAGGGGTTAAGTCCAGATTGTGGGCTTCCTATGCAGTATCAAGTTCACTTGCTCGTCCTCACGTACTTGGGAAAGTGTACAGGGTCGAGGGATTAACTCAAAGTGCTGCAAGTTCCGTACGTACTCACATGCGGCTTATAAAATCTTGTCTCTATCTCTTTGCAAAACATCCACGGCGCCTTACATGCAACACCGTCTCTCCTGCACACTTCCTCAAGTTCGATCGCAATTTATCGTACCACCGCCGGCGAACTCCATCCTCATCACGATAAGTAGGCATCTCCCTTTCGAATTATCGGCCACGATCCGAACACGTACTCACATCCGCAAGTCAGCATAACGACGAACAGCATGGCATTCGCTAGTCAGGCCACTACCGCGACCAACCAATAACCACCACCACTCGGCACCCTACAAAAACCCACCGCCGAAATTCGCCTCAGTATCTACAACCACGTCTCCGCCGCCTATGATGGCTTTCAGATCGATGGGCCCGCATCACAAACCGCAAGACCTTCTTCCGCCCGCGCTTCAGTGCCAGTCGCGCACTTCAAAGCGAGGCCGTCAAGTTATACAAGCAGCGCCTCGAGAAGCTCGAGGCAGGAGAGAAGAATGAGCAGACAGGGGTGCCGGCAGATGGGGCGGGAGCCACCACGTACATCTCTGGCTCCAATGGACTCATCAGCCTCATCTGGTGTTCTTCTCTGGATCTCGAGGCGTGGGAGGTGAAATTAAAAAAGCGACGTCGGCTGAGTGGGATATGAGATGTCGAGCTAGCGCGAATGCGGACGATGCGGTACGTGAGCGAGTGAGCGACAGCTATGGCTCAAAGTATCGCATCGCGTGAGGAGAGACCAGTGGTGAGAGGTTCGAGGAGACAGCGTGCGTGTCTGCATGTAAGCGGCACTCTTTCCCGGGCTTGCAGGCAATATGATCGAACAGATCTGCAGGCGACAGCAGAAGTGATGGCAAGGAAAATCTAATGATGATCTTACAAGGACGTTCAGTATGAAGCGAGCTGCAGATTTGGTACCTCAGCTTCCTACCACAGCCTGGAGAGCGCTCTTACAATAAATGTAGTGGGGCAAATGCTCCATCGGACGCAGTGCCAAGACGCCCATCGCAGTGCACCCAGGGTATTCGGAGGAATATCGCGTCTGGCCATGATCAATTTCTTGAGGAAACGGTCGTGCTATGACGTTCCGAGAGTCTTCTTGATGGCTTCGATTTGTTCCATGACGGCAGAGCGACTGGTACCGCCTGCTGCACTTCGCATTTCGACGCTCTTTTGATAGTCGAATACCTATGGTTGGTAGGTTAGCAAGTCTGCATACAATCGAGCGAACCGCGTCGTGCAGTGCATTATCTCGAACGCAACATCACATTCAGGGCTGCTGGCAACCAATACGCACCTCTAAAACATCCTTCTCAAAACGCGCGTCCACACGCTGCAGCTGCTCAAACGACAGAGCATCCATGGCAACGTTCTCGTTTTCTGAGAGTTGAACGACTTGTCCGGAAATGTGGTGTGTCTCACGGAAAGGCACACCCTTCCGCACGAGATAGTCTGCAAGATCTGTAGCGAGCATATCCGGTGACAGGGACTTCTTCATGTTCTCGGGGAAGATTGACAGCGTTGACAACACACCAGTAGCAATCTGAATGCTATCACCAACAGTCTTGATGTGGTCCAGCAGTGGCTCAACAGACTCCTGCAAGTCCTTGTTGTATGTCGATGGAATGCCCTTCACAGACATCATGAGCCCCGTCATTTGTCCAAAAGCACGGCCGGACTTGCCACGGATCAGCTCCAGCGAGTCTGGGTTCTTCTTTTGTGGCATGAGGGAGGAGCCAGTAGAGTAGGTGTCTGATAGCTTCACGAAGCCAAATTCGCCTGTGCTGTAGATGATGAGGTCTTCTGCCCAGCGGGAGAGATGTGTCATCAGCATAGTGCCCCATTGCATAGTCTCGATGACAAAGTCGCGGTCACCCACTCCGGCCATGGAGTTCATGATCAAGCCATCGAAGCCGAGTTCCAGCGCAATTGCATGGCGATCAATGTCGAAGGGGTTGCCGGCCAACGCGCCGCATCCGAGTGGTGACTTGTTGATTCTCTTGCGCACCTCCCGAAGTCTCTCCAGATCTGAGGCAAAGAACGATCCGTAGAGTAGCATCCAGTGACTCCAGCGAATAGGTTGCGCGCGTTGGAGATGCGTGTAGCCAGGCATTACGTGCTCGATCTCCTTCTCAGCACGAGCAGCCATGACTTTGAGGAAGGCCACCAGGTACTTTTCCAGATTCTCCAGCTGGTCTCGGAGCCATAGTCGCATGTCAGTCGCCACTTGATCGTTCCTGCTGCGTCCCGTATGCAGTTTTCCGGCGATTTCCTTGCCAATGATCTCCCCCAGTCGCCTCTCATTAGCAGTGTGAATATCCTCATCGATACCAGGCCGAATGACAAACTTGTCCTCCTTCCACTCTCGGAGAACTTGCCCCAAACCGCGCTCAATTTCCAAGAACTCGTGCTCAGTCAATAGCCCCGTCTTCTTGTTGGCGCGTGCGAAAGCGATACTCCCGCGAATATCCTGCTCGTAGAAGACGCGGTCGAAGTAGATGGATTCATTGTATTGGGTCATGATGGGATCGGTGCCGCCGGTGAAGCGCCCGCCCCATAGCTTGCCCTCTGCGGGCGCGTCGTGCAGTGCCATGTGACTATAGTGAGACTGAAGTGAGTGTTTGTAATGTGAAAAGATGCCACTCAACGATGGCAACTCGCTTGAACTTTTTGTTGTGAGGAGCAGGCATTGATTGGCCTTATCCGTTGCAGGGATGAGCTTATCAGTCTGGATGTGGTTAGACCGATCTCGCGCAGGTAACAATCCCTCTGCAGCAGCTCAAGTCGTTCTTCTACACAAGACAACATTCATTCACCTCGAACATGTGACGGCGCGATGGCAACCAGCAGCAATCTGTACTGGCGGCGTCAAGTCGCGGAGACGGCGTCCAAACCCTGCTGGATCTGCTACAAGCCCACATCATGCTGCCTCGCAACCCCCGACAATGGCGCAACCGACTTCTTCTACATCTGCCCCGGCCACCTTACAGACTCCAAATTCGCCATCGCGAAAGATGCCGAAGATTTGGAGAAGAAGAAACGCGACGCCGAAATCGAAAAGGAAATCGAGGTCGTCAAGAAAGAGTTCGAAGAGAAGATGAAGAAGAAGCTGGAGCGACGAAAGGTCAAGGAAGCCGAGAAAGCGGGTGAGAAACCAAAGGAAGAGAAGAAGAAAGAGGAGGCTGATGACGAGGAGGAAAAGAAAGAGCAGGAGGAGAAGCTGAAAGAGTTGGAGAAGAAGAAGGTCTCCGGGCCGGAGAAGGCGAAGATTGAGGGTCCACGCATCTTTGAGTTGCATAAGCAGTTTTATGGCATGAGGCTACAGAAGAAGAGGGATGCGGAGCAAGCGAAGAGGCGGCAGCAGTTGTTGAGAACTGGTGGTACGTTTCCGAGTGTGCCCAATGGTGATCCGGGAGCCGTGGGTTGAAAGACTCCCGATATCGTGCTCGTGACGGCCATGTGACAAGAGCACCAGTTGTGATCTGGAAATGAAGTTCGTTCATTTGTTCTGAAGAAGGTTACCATGCGCTTGGGCGCATGGCCCCCAGGCCTGGCAGTTGGACAAGCGAGAAAGTTCACCGACATGATCCTTCTCACGATCCAGAATGCTTCTCTCCCGAAGCTCGAAGAGCTCGAGTTCATGCCGACCCACGATACATCGGGCCCTTCCACCGCATCATGGGCAGTCGAAGCAATCCGAGCCCGCATTTCGGCACGTCAGAAGACTCTCCGCCACTTGCAATGCACTGGATCCATGCAGGACCACAATAGCTGGGATACCTTGCTCCAGGCCATCAGCCGAAGTGGGATCGAAAGGTTGTGTCTACACGACTCTATGCTAAGGATGGCGGGCGTAGCTTGCTCCAGTCACCAAGTACGATAGTGATGGCAAGACACCGCTTCGTCTTGACAAGGTCGTGCCTTCTCCTGGTCCAAAGAGGCTGCAGTTTTACAAGATGGAAGGATTGATGGCGTCGATGGATGGGAAAGCAGCGATTCAAGCGGGCATTGAGGCGATCCTGAAAGCTCGTAGTACAATCGGATGGATGTAGGACCCCGTAGAACACTCAGGCTCGACAATACCACGGTGTCTTCAGACAAGTCTTCGCCAAGATGCCAAATTTGCGAGAGATCAATGTTTCTGGGTCAAGGCCTGGCGAGGACGAGGCTTCGGAAGCAGTCGACACAGGAGTCGAGCAACTCATCCGCGCGCTCGTGCACGGGAGCAATGAAGTTCGAAGTAACCACGACCAGCATCGAGAGCGCAACCTTGGCCGACTTTTTGGGCAATCAGAGGGACAGCCTGTGCTACGTCGACCTCGAGCACGTCCGGTGCTGCGATGGCTCCTGGACAGGCGCACTCAACGTCATCCAAGCCGCTCTCCTTGCCGTCGTCCACCTCACGAACCTCCGCCCGTCTCCACAAACAGAATATGCCACATTCTGGGGACCTCAACCTCCTATCCGGTCAGTCTGGCATCCAGCGAACAAAGTTTATGAGCACGTCTTGTTCGACCAGACTCAGGCAGCCATGACCGGCAAGGAGGTGGTGAAGAGAGGCATTAACATGATCTTCGAGAGCCCGGAGTGGAAGAAGGTGGACTAAGTACGACAGACCTCCGCTGATCGCAGTTACGCAGGATAATATAGACTGATGACGGGCAAAGGCGTTTCTGGGGCCTGTGTCGCACACCTATTGGTTACACAGCGCTTTGGGTTTACGACTCGGCAATGGTATGTGGTCCCTCTACGACCACGAAGGAATCTGATTTCTCTTACTTTTCGCTGTCCTGACATTTTCTAGAAATTCTCTCTCCTTCTCCACCCGTCAACGCTTAATAGAGACCATGTGTAGACAGGTGAATACGATCACAATCGCTTCATCGGGATTCTTTTGCCAAAGATTGCTATAAACAATGAACTGCACTCGCTTCACTACGGGCGTAATTGGGAAGGTGTTATTTGAAGGGCGGGTGTTAACTTTCGCCCATGTATACGCTTGCAGCCTGGCTCCCGATACCTTCAGTACGCACGAGAATCTCGTCAGCTCTGACATTAGGACTCATCATCAGCCGCTTCGCCAGTAAGTTCAGTATTGACGACCCTTCAACTCCGCATCTTCGAACAACATCTATGTCGAGTATAGCTCCAGCTAAGCATGGCAGCCTGCCAGCAGAGATCTGTGCAACGCCGCAGGTCATCTTTCCAAGGCCGACGTTCGAACCTTACGACGGACCAACAGAGAGATCGAGGCGGGAAGTTCAATGCTTTCACAAGCAGCCACTTCAAAGGGTTTGATCATCGCATGACAATCGCCCGACTACGGAACTGGTTCAAGGATCTACGACAACAAGAGCATTGCTGACAGCGTCAGAATCCTCAAAATCAACTTCAACGAGTTTCACAAACATGACGACAACGAAGCACTCCAAGCACTCTTCCTCGAAGTCCTCTGGAAACTGCCCAACACCCGCGAGCTAGAAATCTCCGCCCCCATCTTCTTCTCCATGGACAAGTCCCGGCACGCCTTCGAAGACCCCGTCGAGCACTTCCTCCAAGCCTTTCTACAACAATACAACACCGTCGCCAGGCTCCGCATCGACCGCACCGGCGTCAAATCCTCCACTCTATCCGCTTGCTTCGCGCAAACCTGCAAGCCTCTCAACTGAAGATAGTTCAGACATGCATCAGGAGTAGTGTTCTGTACGGCGACGAGTCGTTGGAGAGATACCGTACACTATGGACAGGGTACTTGTTGCTTTTTACCCAGAGTGAACTCTGACGGCCTTTGTAGGTTTTCAACATTAGCGTATATCCTTTCTGACTACGAGACTTTTCATGGCTAGCACCGAAAAGAAAGAGGTACCGGTATCGGAAAAAATGCAATCGATACATCGAATCTTTCTAACGTAATTGTACAGATCTCAAAACCCGACGCCATCACCTTTTTTTATCGGATTTTTCTTTCTCTCCACCCATTCTATCCCACTTCATGTGCCAAATCCCCCTCATTCGTCGTGTTACAAGTAGTATCCGTACGACGATCCACAAGTGTACTGGTCTCCTCCAGCATAGCTTCCACTATACGTAGCGAAAGAGATGTCAATCTCCGTGTTGTAAAGGTTGCAGTATGTACCGTGTGGCTTGCCATTCTTGAAGAGGTAGTAGGCGTTGAAGAACTTGCAAGACTGGTTGATACCGGCCTTCAAGTTGGCGCTGTTCAGGGAGAGGGCGTAGAGATAGCACACCTTGGGATTGAAGGGGCCGGGGAAGAAGTTGTTGCCGATGCAGTACTGTGAGTAGAATGTCAGTCATGCTCGTGATCGCGGTGTGATCACGTTCTCGGGGGGGTACGTACCTTTGGTGCATCAATGCCCTTCTTGCCACAGTCCTTGGGACCCTTGGGTGGGTTTGGCACAGGCTGTGGTGGAGGGGCGACATCAGTCTTGTCGTATCCGTTACTGCCAGTGATAGCGACCTCGAAGTCCTTGCGCTTCTCGCCGGTGTTGGTAGCGGTCGAGGCGTCAATCTTGGAGCCCCAGAGAGTGCACTTGTAGGAAGTCATGGATGGTGGGTTGGGGCAGTCCTGTCCCCAGACTGTTGGATAGCCAGGGTCGTAGGTGGAGTCGTTCTTGGTCGGGTTGAGGGATGGGTCCCGCTCGATGAACCTAAGAGGGTCGTCAGTATGAAAGGCATGTTTCTGGGGGATGGCATGTTCGCTTACATGTTGAACGATGTGCAGAGATCTGTGCAGTCACAGAAGGCAGCACACTCCTTTACATCGTACTCCTTCAGAGTGCGGAGGCCAAGGTAAGATTGAGCCTTGGTGGCGCCTTTCAAGTTCTTGAAGACCTGAGTGTACTCCTTACCGCCGGCGGCTGGCACGACAGCTGGAGCAGTGAGAGCCTTGGCCGTCAGCTGTGGATCGTTGACGAAGGTGTCGACGGAGTCACCCTTTGGGACTGGGCCGTAGCCGTCTGGCTGAGGAGCGCATGGGTCGAGCGGGTTGATGAAGCCGCAATATGTACCGGCTTCTGGTGTTGTTGGACAAGCTCCAGTGGCAGTTGCGGTACGGCTAGCAGCCAATGCTGGGTCGGTGGTGTATCCGGTTGCCAAAGCTGGGTAGTATGGGGTGTAGGCGGACGATGGGCACGATGGAAGCTTGGTGGTCGTTGGTCCCGCAGGCGTTGAAGATGCCTTGGAAGTGGTGGTTGGCTGGTATGGCTGTGGGTCTGATGGACACTGGGGCTTGGTCCAGACACAGAAGGGATCGTACAATGGGCAGGAGCACTTCGTGCCAGGGACTGTCCAGAAGGTACGCTTGCTCAAGTCACGAGCAGCTGGTGGAGTAGCTGCAGCGCTGGGTGTTGGTGACACGAAAGTGGTGATAAGTGTTGCTGTTTGAGAGCCAATGCCATTGTTTTTTGGCCCATCGGCAACAGTGGGAGCTGCGCTGATCTGAGCAAAAGCAGGAGCCTGTGGTGCTGGCGAAGCATGGACGGCAACAGAAAGAGCTGTGCCCAAGGCAATGTACTTGGAGAGTCCCATGTTGCTGGAAAAGAGAATACAAGAAAAGGTACGGTCGGTTGTCGATGTGGCAGGTTGAGAGTGTTTCCAGAAGACACACCGGCCTTCTTATGCCACGAGGAGATGCATCGTCCAATGTTTACTAGACTCCATCAGGCTTTTCGCGATCGATATCGAGCACTGCAGTGGATCAGGAACTTCGACGACAAGTGCGTGGAGTTCGTTTCGACTCGGTCTCGCCTGCCGAGCAGACTATCGACGACGACAGTGCTTCAACGGTCATGTTGGTACCTCAAGAGTCGAGCGTTACACGGGCGAGAGCACTATGTCAGGTACCGCTTCGCTCTAACCCAAGCGCCACTTGAGGGCCAAGCGCCACTTGAGGGTCACACCAATATGATGATAACGCTGGGTTGCCCACGCTTACACGGTAATAGACTGGTATAGCACGAGATGTCGGGGTAGCCAATAGACCAGAGAGTGCCACTGGAAGAGCGTCCAATTTTGCGTACTTTGCGTTTTTTAGCTCGTTTGCACGTAGCCTAAGGGCCTTTCCCAGCGACAGTTCAAATCAATAGGTCCAAATCCATCGAGGCTGCTCAAGAATTTGGGATCTAGGGTCAAAGTTGAGGGCCAAAACGGGCCCAGATTTTGGCAGCTGCATTATCGTTCGGGTGTGTATAACCCAGCTTCATGATCGTATAGGCGTGTACTCCTTGGAGAGAGGATTCAAGCGCAGCCCCTCCCCCCCCCTCGGATATGTTTGGCAGCCAGACTTCGGGTCGGCGAAGAGACCGCTTGTGTGTCGTCGATGCTGCGGGAGTCATGCGGTGCCGAAAGTGATTGCTATACAGAGCTGGGCAAGAGTCATGCTCAACTAGAGCATACGGCTATGCCATATGTAGTAGACGCGGGAATCCCGCTCTCGGATACTGTGGATCATGGCAGAGGAAGAAGCTTTTGTCCGTCAGAGAGCATGGCTGCGCATCAAATGCCGACCCCAAGGGGCGGGCACGGTCGATGGTACACTGTAGCCCAGGTGTCCATACATAGTTGGGCGTTGCGCGATGAACATAACGTGTGACGTACAACGGTAACGAGCGGATTGTGCCGAAGCTTTGCGAGAACATCGTTGCAAAGGAAACTCTTCTGATGAAGATATTATGTTTGATGGTCGCAAGGCATTGATTGATGTGCAGCTATCGCTGCGGAGGATTATAGAATTGTTCGGTACGATACGATGCGGCTGCGCATGGCGTTCACGCTGAGCCGAGACCGGCAATGGGTACCAAAGTTCTCCCTCCCCTGGGTTTGGCGTGACGGTACTGGCTATTCTAGGCCTACTCGTCGCGCTCGTTTGGCTTGGCCTGGTCATTAATTGCTTGCTTTCCTGCTTCACCTCTCAAAAGCTGTGAAATACGAGACAGAGTACAGTATCCCGAAGAACGCGATCTGCGTCCAGGATGAAATGATGTGCCGGATGTGCAAGCCATCCCATCCCGTCTTGTGGCAGAATGACGTCTGGTCGATCTTCTCATATAGCGCGCAAGGAGCGTGAGAGGAATAAGAAACGAAGTTTGAGACGTGGAGGCAGCGGTACCGGACGAGGTCGATGGCGAGTGAGACACCAAGTGTCGAGAGCCCGACATGATGGACCGGCCGAGTAACCACCAAACTGTTCAGCCGTGGAAACCTGATCGATGACGCGACTTCCACTGAGAAAGAGGCGCCTGAACGGGGACTGAGCGACATCTGGCACAACAGTTTTCCCAATTACATCATGTGTTCTGCGATTGAGTACACATTGCCGCCTGGTTTTTCAGGCTCCTCTTACAGCTCGGTCACGGGTACATGTCCGCCCTTTCATACACCTGATGTTGCATTCGGCTGATTTTACATCATCCACTCCACGACTGCGCTTGACTGCAAGGAGTTCGAGTCGAAGTCACGAACGATGACCACAGTCGCATCGGCATGAACGCGCCTCTGTTGAGATGATGTTCTAGACCAGGAACGACGGCGCAAGCCTTCAAGCCACACAACCAGGAACAGATCAATGGATGGTTAGACCGTCCACTTCGGTACACAGCACTGCTGTCTCGGAGCCGGAAGTCGAATGGCTCTCGAGCTGACATATAACTCAATTCTGGACCAGCCTTGGTCGAGCTCCTGTCGATGGTGTACCAAAATGATCGGAAAGTCGGGCGTCCAAACTTGAGGGTGTGGCTGACATACGAGTCCTTGGAAGACGCGCATGTCTGTGGCCGAAGCTGCAGCGAGCCAGCGTATTGCCCACGGCCCTGCTATTTTCGTAAGTTAGCCCTCAACGTATCGTGCCTTGCAATCCAGCCAACACGTCCAAGATGGCGAAGAACTTCTGTCGAGCGCGTGATGTCGACCAAATCTATGCAAGACCAATCTTCTGGCGGAGCAGGCTTGACCTCTCGGTGAAGCCCAACTTCCTGGTCATGCTGCCTGAAGAAGTTGACCAGCTCGTGCCCATTATACTTGTGTGCATACCCGAGCAGCCGCTCGTTCTGCACGGCGGGGTCAAGTAAGGCGGCTACATGTAACGCCGCTGTATCTCAAACATCTATCAGCCATCGATATCCGCCGTCCATGAAGAACTTCAGTACAGCACCATCGCCTTGTTTCCAAGCATCGTGAAGTATCTTGCAGGTACTGCTCTTCTGGCCTGGAATAAGGGAAGGCCCGAAATTGCTATCAGGGGCCACAGTGTTCACCACCAGATCAGTATCAAACTCGCGCAAGGCCTTCCACAGAGCATGTTCTGACTGTGTCTTCGACGCTGCGTACACGTCAAAGAAGCGGTCGGGCGTGTAAGGCGGCGAGGCCCAAGGTCGAGCAACGGCATGGATGTTCCGGTCCTGAGCCGTGATGGTCCTGGGCTTCTTCGACTTCGAGCTCGGGGTGTACAAAGCGCTGCTAGACGATGTGAGCACGAACCTCTTGAGGTTCGCATTTTTCAGCGCCGATTGGAAGATCTGCAGAGTCGACTCTACCGTGGCATTGATGACAATATTGGGATCATAGCCTCCGAAGGCCTCTGTTGCTACATGAGCCAAGCCGCTGGCATCTTGTAAGAGAACATCGAAGGCGCCTGGTAAGCTCAAGTCCTCGACTACCACGGGTTCGAAAAGCTCAGCATCCTTTGCTTGCAAGTGATCGATGATCCATTTGCAACGAGCTTCGTCGCGTACGCTGCCTTTCACCTTGTAGCCCAGAGACAATAGCTGATCGCAGACATGACTGCCGACGAAGCTGTTGGCTCCTGTTACCACGATGGTGGACCCCTTTGGGAGGACAGAAGGTTGGCCGTCGAAGAGCGCCGCCATGATGTCGTAGATTGTTTTCTCAACGTGTATATATCTCGTGGCTGAGAGTTACTCAGTGACCCACGATGGCCGTCTTAAGCTGGCAGACGTGTTCATGCTGTTGCGATCCTCGCAAGTGGAAGTTGGCGGATGGACGGGGTGACGGCGTTCTGCCAAGAGCCTCGTTCGATCTCGTCCGCGGACCAACGTTCTTCATCCCTCGTCGTAGGGGCTCAGGCATGATTCTTTCACTCAACATCCACACCGCCGCCAGTACTGGGAAATTGTCACCCTGTCCAACGGATATACATATATGTAGCTCCACAGGCGCTGTGCCACGGTAAAAGGCTGTCACCGCAGGGCCCTCCACTACCAAGATGGCATCGTCTTTGAATTTGGGCCGCCTTTCACATCTCTCTGTCTGGTTTTCTCTACTAATTAGACTCGACCATTGTGTACCACACAGCCTCAAGGCGACCCATTCTCCCGGTCGCCAATGCACATCCGCGAGAGTTCACCCGCAGGAAAGCTTACGCTGAGTACACGCAAAATGCCAAGGGACTCATCACCGAAGGTCCCCAGCAACACAACAGGCCCATAACACTAGATAGTCTATCAGGA
This sequence comes from Mycosphaerella arachidis, assembly GCA_001297265.1. Taxonomy (NCBI): domain Eukaryota; kingdom Fungi; phylum Ascomycota; class Dothideomycetes; order Mycosphaerellales; family Mycosphaerellaceae; genus Mycosphaerella; species Mycosphaerella arachidis. The sequence goes on from LIHB01000079.1 coordinate 60,022, forward strand.
CCTCGCATCATACTCCCAGCCTCACTAACAGACTGGGTCGGGAGTAACAAAGATCTCAACCACCAAGCCCTGAGTCTACCATGACTTCTTAGGAGACTACCCTGGCTCCGAAGCCAACGCCATGATCCACAACCCGATAACATTGTGACCGATACTGTTCGGAGGAAGCCTCCTTAGAATGGCTGATTGGTGCCTGTCATCATTAAATGTCGGCGAAGCACTCAGCAATGTTCGGGGCATCGATGATGACTGGCGTACGCCGGGCTAGGTACTCCGAACAGGACTTTAGTTTCAGGGCTACTGCATCTGCATTCGTCGGACCTCACCTGGCGCAAGACACTGAATGGCAGCGTACGACTACGTCTCATGCGACTGGATTCATCGCGGCTGTTTTCGATCTAAAACGATGGCTGAGCTGGACAAGACCGTGCACTGGTTCCTTCCTGGGGCTTGGAGTCGTCGAAAGTTGGTGAATGACGCGAGGAGGACCGTCAACTTGGACTCGACAGGCGGCAGGAACTAGCAGATGCAGGCAGCAAAAAAGAGTATCAGGGTGCTATCGCGTGGAGTCAAGAGATCGCAGGCAACAGAAGCGTCGATCATGGTGAAGTACAGCTCGCTCTCGCCATGGCTGCTATATTCACTACATCTGAAGCTTTGCGCCAAATCCTTCTCGACATCGGTCAGCACCAAGATATCATTAAGCCATTGCGCGAGGAGATTGTAAGCGTCATTGGAAGCGAGGGCGTGACGCAAGCAGCATTGGCGAAAATGCGATTGCTCGACAGTGTGATGAAAGAGTCGCAAAGGCTTGGACCACCTTCAACAGGTTAATGGTCATCTCCGGGCATGTTTCAATTTATGGTGACCTGATGCAGTCGGCCTGAAGCGCGAAGCAGTGCGCGACGTCTTCTTACCTGACGGGACAGGACTACCTCGCGGCTCTGTCGTCGCAGTCAACTCTTCTGGTATGTGGGATAGCAGTCTGCATCATAATCCGGACCAGCTCGACAGTTTTTGATTGCTCAACATGCTAAAGATCGGAGATGAGCGCACATTTTTTGTGTCCTGCACCAAGGAGCATATTGTTTTCGGCATGGGGAAACACAAGGTTCCTCGCCGCGGATGAGATCGAATTGTGTTTGGCACATACCTGCTGAAGTACCACTTGAGGATTGCTGAAGGGTGTGAGCCGCGGACCGTCGAGAAGGAGCCGTTCTCAATGGTGGCTTAAAATGTGCGATTGGAAGTCAAGAGACAGCGTGAGAACAAGGAAAGGCATGTCTGCTGCAGCAGTACGCCAACGCCAACGCCTGCGCACAGAGACACGGGAGTGACAGGTCAGACAGCTGCCGGATATGCACCGTGCCAAGAATACTCTCTGTGGCGTGGTCTGTGCTCATCCGCGTTCCAATCAATCCTACCTTACCATGGTCGTGACTCTGCGCCAAGAGACTCCTGACTGAGAGCTACCAAACTTCGGAATGACAAAAATGCTCCTCCTTGCACGTCACCTCCTGATGATGAACAAACGACATTGCGGGCATACCCATGTATTGGTACGGCACGAACGCAATGGCTTCGAGAAATTGTCGCCGGCACAACGAAACATTATGTCTGGGACAATTACCGCGTTCGGCTGTGACAAGAGCATGCATGTGATTCCATACACTGTAAACAGGGTCAGAGGAAGTCAGCCATGCTTGCTGTCGCCATGCCTGCTACCTCCGCGTCCGGTGGCATATCAAGCGTCCAACGCTTCGCTACAATGTAAGTGGGACGACGCAACTCGGAACATGTACAAGGCTTCCTCCAAAAGGACTCAGCAGAGTACATACACGAGGACTCAGAGTACTGGATGTCTCAGTGTCCAAACGGTCATACCAACGTCCCACCGGTACACACGCCCGTCTCCCAAACACCACGCGATGATCATCATGACCGTACCAATACCCTCCCTCACAACAATCAACCTCGATCAACTTCGTGCACAGTATAAGTACACTCTCTCCAATCGCCCCATTCTCACTCATCACACACCATTCTCAACCAACAAACACCCGCATCAACCGCCAAACCACCACACTCGCCCAACCGCCACCACCACCAACAATTAACCAAAATGCAATTCACCACCATCTTCATCACCCTGGCCTCCGCCATCGCCGTCTCGGCCTACCCCGGCAGCTCCTCCGCCTCGGGCGCTGGCTCCTCTGTTGAGAAAGCCTCATGGGACGGTGAAGAGGGCAAGATTTACAGCTCCGACGACTCCTCGGCCACTGGCGCATCCAAGGGCGCGACTTGCGCTGCCGGTAGCCAGGTCTCTTGCTGCACGACTGATAGCTCTGGATCTGATGTGCTGGGCAATGTGCTGGGTGGGAGCTGCACGCTTGATGACATTTCTCTCTTGAGCTGTAAGACGACACCACCAACGGATAGTTCCCCGCGACATTTGCTGACAGGAATCGATAGTGCTCAACTCGAACTGCGCTGCTGCCAACACTTTCTGCTGCCCGAGTAACCAGGATGTAAGTCTCATGTTCAAGGAGGGCAGAGTCCAGAGGCTTTGTACTGATGTTCGCTTTAGGGAACGCTCAACATTCACGCATCTTGCATTCCAATCAGCGCTTAAACGGCTTCTCCGCGCTAGAGAGGATGAGGTGACTGGTGGTATGGATCTGGGTATTCGACTCTTGTATCATAGCATAGCGACATAGTAATGGATAGGAAGCTGGGTAGTTTTCCCGAACTCAATTCCAGCCCCTTTTGGGCTGTCCACATTTTGCTCGCGGCTCATGTGATTCTTCGTTGTGGACAATGTATATCCTGAGCTTAGTATGCAACTGCGAAGAGTGTACCGCCAATCCTCGTCTCGAAATCGGCGAGCTCGGGGTGAGTGCCATTAGGCAAAGCGGGGAAGATGAAGATTAGCTCAGCGATTGTGACGGCGAGCCAGCGCTTTCCGGCGCTGAATTCGGGGTTGGTGTTCTTCGCCTCGTCGTAGAGGAGGACGCGTTCTTCAGCGGAGGCTGTGTCACCGAATTTGTTGTTGTGCTTGGAGGTGACGTTTACGAGTCGGTCGAAGCGGCCTAGTTGAAGGTTTGCTTGGTTGCCGAAGTAGACGCCCTTACGGGAGATGGAGTTATCGACTTCTCGGAAGCCGTGCTTGCCGATTGCAAGGGAGGGGGCAAGGGTGTTGGGGACGCGAGTGTCGGCGCCACCGATGCTGTACTTTTGAAGGAAGGTTACCGCCGGCGAAGGAGACCAAGGGCGGAGAGGAAGGTGCAGGTGTCGTAGCCGAGCCCAAGGCCGATTTTAAGGTTGTGACGCCAGAACGATCGACGTAGCCGTGGTTGGTCATGGTGTCCAGGCTAGATGTCGGCGCAAATCTTGCTCCGTTTGATCGCTTATGAAGACAGAGCCCATGAAGTGCATCTCCAGGGCATATTCGCGGCGTGTGGTTACGAGACTGAGAGATTGGCAAAGCATATGCCGATGCAGGCTCCTTCTCGACTGCCAAGAGTGACGACTAGTATCTGTCGGAAACTGCTTTCAGGAGAGAGGTCCAGCGAGATGACAGTACCAATGCGTAAGTGTTCTGGATGGGATGTCTGCATGACCTGCAGCTGGCTGTGGCTCAGGACCGCAGAGCTGAACCCTATGCTTGCGTCACACCAGTATTCAGAAGCATAATATTGACATCAAAACTGCCACAGCGCAAGCCATAAACATGCTTGCACGAGAGGTTGCCATTGTCACACCGGATGAGTGTGAGTTGGCTGGACGGTGAATTTTCTCGGCGACCAACATGGGAGAACCGTGCACCTCAACTGGGCCATGCCTCGATACCTGAACCAGTCTCCGCATCATTTCGTGCGAAACAGACTCGTCCTGGCGATGTGTCGAACCCAGCCTGCCGAAATAATTGCTGGAGCAAGGTCGACAAGACCCTCACATACCGGGCAATGTCCTCGCGCTGACCTTCGATGCGCTCCTCGCCACGAAATGATCTGAAAAGGCTAGCAACAGAGGTGCGTACAAGGTACAGGGTGAATAGCCTGCCACATGCTGCAACCATCAGATTGGGGTACATCCAGAGTTACCAACAACACATATCGATATAGTGCAGGTGTCAACTTGCGTCATTCACGTCGTCGAAAGTCCCTTGCCGACCATGGGAATCCCTTCGAGTTGCTGCTCATGGCTAAAAGGCCGAGGGCGCCTCCACTTTATCAGGTCATCGTAGAATTTCGAGAGATCCGACCCGCCTTCTCCCATGGACGATCTGGAGATTCCTATGTGCGCTCGGAACTTATCCAGCAGACAGATGCGGTGAAGCATCTTGCAGTAAAGGCTTGACAGTTGGCGTCCAATCTGTCAAAATCCTCTGCGCAAGAACGTCTGCCATGCTGCGGACGTTTAATGCAGCGTTGACACCGGCCGGACTGACGATGACTCAACCAAATGCTCGGCGAAGCTCCGAACAGGGCCGGGACAGAGGACTGCTGAGATCAAAATTGTGCCATCCGCTGGCGAAGATCCCCTGATTACGCGCACATACCTTACTTCGCCACCTCCATGTCTGTTCCCGCTGGCATCGAAATGGCTGGAAAAAGTGCACAATCCTGGCCGGCTGTGGACCGGGTCCGAAGAGACTAGGGATCGCAGTCGCGTGCAGATTGGGTATATGTACAGTATGCTACATGGTGGTCAACAGTTATCTGGTCAGTCCGCGGCTGGAATAAGAGGAGGCCCTGATGCCAAGTCTCATGGTCCACCCGCAAGGCGGTACTCCCGAATGCACTCAATCTTCATGGCGCTTGGTACTGCTGTGGTCAGAGTCGTGCCGTGCGACCTCACCTCTTGGAGGATGCATACTTCGTATCCATGCGAGCTCAACAGCGCGTCGTGAACGTTCAACCTCTGCCACGCCGGGCTCCAGGTTCATGCCACGGGCGCTGCCACTCTCGGGCCAGTTTTCTGGCCACATCTTCTCCATAATCATCTTCCAACATATGTTCCACCAGAACCTCATCATCTACTCTTCTCAGGCTCGTGATAAACCCTCTTCTTCCTCACCTCCTCCACACCCTCATCGCCCTCTGCCCGTAACCTCTCAAACCTCTCCACCATCTCCTCCAGATCCTTCTCCCCATCCCGTCTAAACCTCGTGACCTTCTTAACATTATGTGCCGTCATATCGTTCAATCTGAACTGCTCCCCTCTCCCCTCTGCTTCGGCTCGCGCTCGCGCATTCACAATAGTCTTCGCCGTCAGCGCCAGGCGCATATCTTTAGGTCCGTCGACAAGTTCCAAGATTGCGGATTCCGCTTGATCTTCTTTCGTTGGCTCGATTCGGAGGACTCGGGTGTAGCCTCCTGGACGGTTGGCGTAGCGTTCTCGGAGGGGGCCGAAGAGTTTGGGGAGGTGGAGGTGTGGTTGCTACCAGTTCCAGAGTTCAGTTGTTGTCATCTCATGCTAGAACTGCTGGTGCACTTACGAAGAATATCGCTTGCGCCCCTCGCCGGGACGCTTCCGTGTTCCTCTTCCCGAGAGTTATGAGCTTTTCCGCGAGACGTTGGGCTTCTTTCGCTTTGTGCCAGGTTGTGGTGATGGATTCGTGTTGGATGAGGGAGGTGACGAGGTTGCGGAGGAGGGCGCGGCGGTGGGCGCTGTTGCGGGAGAGGTGGCGGTATTTCACGAGGCCGCCTGCCATGTTGTCGTACCACGAAGGATGTACGATGGATATGTGAGGGAGGAGTGATGGGGAGGTGGTGATGACTCCGGCGGTGCGGCTCTGCGGACGAAACTCGGATGAGGTTGAGGATGGAAGATCAGCATCCACCTGCTACTACACCTACGAACCAGATATTGGACATCATAGCAGAGCCGCCGCTTGCCCTCACCACCATCGTGTTCCTCATACCGATCGGACCGGTGGCGGTGACACTCTCATTCGATCGAGCGAAACGATTCAACCACAAACACCGACACAACCAGATCGACCAGGACCTGAATCGCAAGCAGGAGGAGAAGAAGCGACAACAGACCTGAGCATATCGCGCTACTTCAAACACACACCTCGCCTTCTCGTCCGCCGAGCAAGACTGCGCGCGCTCAGAAACTCCTGCGTCCTTCGTGATGGGCTTCACAACAGGCCTCGTACCTGACCCTTTCACCCTCACTCTTCTCACCCTCACTAACGCCCCCTCCCAGCTCGGCGGCTTCACCCTCTCAGCCTCACTCCTCTACCTCTCCACCGAGCTCCACTCGCGCAACCGCCTCCACCAAGCTGCCCTCTTGCGCCAACAAGCGCTCCTCCTCAACAACATCGTCACCCCACCACCTGAAATCTCCCCGCCGCGGTCGCGAGAAGTACCAGCGGGGCTTTGGGAGACTGCCAAGGATAAATGGAACGCAGAGCTCGAAAACAACGTGAGGAAGCTGCAAAGTACAGACTGGGCAGCTGTGGGGCAGAACTTGGAAGAGATCGCGAGTGGTCTATGGAGGAGGGCTTTCCAATCGAGTAGGGAAGCTGCGGAAATTGCTGGGGAGAAGATCAGGGAGTAATTTGGGGTAGCGGAGGAGAATGCGACGCAGGGGAGAGAGATGGTGGAGCAGACGGGCAGGAAGAGTGCGACTTATCGGGGAGCGTAGATGAATTTAACATGATACCCTAACACGACATTTGGCGATAGAAGCACGCTATATTCGCTCCATCTGGCCATATCCTCGCGGCCCGCAACTCGGCATGAACGCTGAACGTCGATGGACCGTTCCCATGCAATGCACTTGGCCATCGCATTGGTACACAATCTCCATCCGATTGTCACCACTGACTTGTACACGCCTCTTCCTACAACACCAACCCTTCAACCCTAATCACACGATCAACTCTTTCCCCTTCGCCACCAGAAAACCTCTCCACCCAATCCGTAACCACCACTTCCATCCCCTACCGCAACCGAGGATCCCCGATGTTCCGTCCGTCTATTGCAACAACTTCTCCGCAGCGGCGATCCTGAAGCGTGCGAGCCCAAAAATCAGTTCCAGCACCCGATGTACGTTCCGTTGATGATAATGTCACGTTCCTCTGCTGCAGAATCCGTAGATCTCCAATCTAAGGTCTCGATGGAGAGGTGGACCGGGAGGTTGGGTGCGGAAGGATGCTATGGGTGTCGTCATGTAATGGGCGAGATCTGGGGGGGTTTGACATTGGGGGAGGATGATGAGAAGGAGAGGGCGGCAGTGACAAAAGGGGCGAGAGGGAGGGCCCTCGGTTTCTTTTCAGGTGTTAGGAGTGGGATGTGTTCCTCAATCAGAAGTTTGGGGAAGCTTCTTGTTGTGAATAGGTTGGATGGTATTGGTCGGGTGTTTCTTGTTTGTGGTTGGCCCTGAGGGTATGGATGTTTGGGGTTTGTCTTGGCGCGCAGCTTTTATGGATGGCATATTAGTGTACCTTCTGCTTCAAGCAACCTCCTGGCTACGTTCACCATTCTGTTGACACAACTGCGGTACATTATGGTTGTTGCTATATACGACCTGTCCGCCATGGACGCGTATGGGCAGATTTCGCCTGCCTTTCTCTTCCGGCATGTAACTGATCCAGTGGATCGGATGTTCTACGATGTCCTCAATAGGTCCTCAATACTGCTGTCCTCGATCTCATGATGCGGGAGTATATCATTTCGCACGATTCCACGGGAGGAATTGCATATTTCTTGCTGCATACACTCTCGCAAGACGTTGCGAAATTCCAACGATCTCAAGCCGCAAACCCCAACTTGACGCAAATTTGTCTATATCACCACGGCCGACATTCCCAGATTCCTCTCTACTCTCCCGACGGCATCCCACTTCAGATCCGCCATCCAAAATTCCACCCGCGCCCAGGAGCATCTCAACTTCCTGAAATCACGACTCTCCGATTCACAGCCCCCGAACGACGAAACCCAGCGCCGCATCGCGATCCTCATCAAAACTCTCAACAACGCTCATCAGTGCGAAATCTGCAAAGGAAATTTCACATACACCGAAGTCGAAGTCCAACTCCACCCGGGAATGTGCTGTCGTCGAGACCGCGCGGTAATTTGTCATCCTTCCGAAGCGGCGAGGAAGCATGTGTATCATGAATCGTGTCTGGGGGAATGGCTCGCAGTCGAACATACTTGTCCTGACTGCAGGGAGCCGCTGATGCTGCCGCAGTGGGATAAGGTTCTGGTTAGACGGCTAGCTGGTGATAATCTTGTTGTGAAGGAGTACATGGATGAGATTTTCGCGCCGTCTGACGATGAGGGGAAGATGAGAGATTCGTTGATGGGGTTGGTGGACTTGCTGAGGGAGAGGGTTATGCTTTATTCACAAGGGATGTTGAGTTTGGAGGGGGTTAAGTATTGTCCCTATACGAGGATGAGGCCGGTTGAGCAGAGAAGCATCTACTCCGAAGCAGAAGCAGAAACCCAAGCCGAATCCGAAGATGAAGCAGAAGCAGAATACGAAGACGAAGCAGAAGCAGAAGCAGAAGGAGCCGAAGCAGAAGCCGAAGCAGAACATCTCATCGACGCAACACCTCTAACCATAAACCTCTGGTCCTGGTTCCTCCCCCACCTCACCCTCAACGGCCCGACCGACGCTCTCGACGCTTTCAACCACCCCCTCGCCATCGCACTCTTCTGCCGCGCCACCAGATTACTAGAGAATAACGACGGCTTGATGGTCACCCAGCAGGATTTCTACGAGGGTACAGTGCAGGACTTGATCGACTTCGATAGAGACTGGCCGAAGGGAATTTTCGAGAGACCCATCGGATGGGAGGCCTTTGAGGGGCATTTGGCGGAGGAGATGACGAGGCAGTTTTGTGGCGCGCCGAGCTCGGATGCTTTTCCAGCGGAGGGGGAGGAGTTCGAGATGGCGTGGGGTGGGGAGGAGCGTGTTAGGGTTTTGATGGAGGAGGTTGAGGGTTTGAGAGAGGATTTGGAGGGGTGGAGGGGTTGGAGGGTTGGAGGGGGGACGGGGCAGGATTTGTGATGGAGGGGCAAGGTGGATTGAGGGTTTTGTGGGGGCTTGTTGGTGAGTTATTGTTTGTTTTTGCGCATTTCTTGATGGTTAGGTAAGTTATCCACGCTGTATGACTTATTAGGTTACGCATCAGAATGTTGATTCTTCCGTGAGCTCATGTGAACGCCAAGAGAGCCTCAATCCAAATTCCGCTCAGTGAAGACTTCATCTTCTCTCATGAATAGCCCAGCCCACACATAAATCATCACCTACATACACCCCAAGAAGCCCATCATAAATACTAAAACCAAGTACAGCCTTGCAACATCCACGACAACATCCTTCAGCACCCGGATTCATTACTCCTTATGGCAGAACCTACAGTGTCTGCTCGCCAAACCCAACCACCACGGCCACACTGCGAACGAAATCTAACCAACAGAGCACAGAAAACACCTCTAACAACCAACACTCAGTAGCCAAAACCAACACGCACACAATGCTCTCCCACCAAGGCAACGAATGGTACATTAACGGCCTCCGCTTCGACGATGCCAACGTGATTCGTCGTGCACCAGGTGAGTCCTCCCTCCTATCTCTCCCTCCACCTTCAATTCTCCCAGCATCCCTCGCCCTCTATCCAATCCCCTTGCTCTCCCCCTTCCTGGCTTCTCTCTCTCTCTCTCTCTCTCTCCCCCTTCCTGGCTTCTCTCTCTCTCTCTCTCTCTATCACCTACTAATATCTCGCAGGCTACATGCCCTTCCAATCCGTCGGCTACTTCGGCATGCCGTTCAATGGCTACTCGCAGTACCCGCGCCCCAGCTACAACAATTATGCAGCGGGATATCCTACTGCAGCGCAGTGGGAAAGGATGAGGCCGCCGTTCTCGGGGCAGAATCAGAATTATGGGTATTATCCCGAGATGGCGAGTCCGTTTATGCCGATGGGATATAGGGAAGGTGGTAGAGATGGGGAGCGGGGAGAGAAGGTAGAGAGGTAGAGGGGGCGTGGGAAGAAATTGAGGGCGATGTATAGGGCCGCGCTTTTGGGATCGATCGATGATTTGGTTGAGGTGCTTTAGAGGCAGACACTTCTGTTTGTGGAGAGGATTTGGTGATATGCTCTTGGGATCTGTTGTGGACTTGTTGGTTCATGACGCCTTGATTTCTAGCATCACATCATAAGACGCCAGGCTGTCAATAACGTTACATGGTTCATGGTGAAGCTATATCATGTTCAGACCTGATACGTCCACGTTCGTAACATGAACTGCTACTTTCCGTATCATCATGGACCATTGAGTACTTCTTAAACTCCCTCCTGCCCTTCACCACTGTAGCTAGAACGGTTATATCTTGCTTCGTTTCTGATGTTCTCCTCTCATGGGTCCCTTTACACTCCTTTCCACCTTAATCACTGTCACCACAGACTTCTGAATCCGTCAGATTCACCACATCGCCCGCGAGGACCACTTCAACCGAATCGCACCGGACCTCCACTAACCTCAGATCGTCGCAACCATGCCCCGAGGCTCGGGCGCTAACGAATGGAGGGTCAACGGCAATCGTTATCTCCCAGCACAAGTGACTCGAAGACATCCTAACTACGTGCCTTTTGAGAGCGTCTTCGGCACAGGCGATACCTATTCGGCTCGTTATGGTTACCCTAATGCATATCGCCGTCCCGGCGGAGCGTATGGATCTGATCCATGGAATGGACGTCGTCCCATCTATGGCGATTCGAATCAACATTTCGACTATGACTAGGGGTCGAGGATGGTCTTTTGGCACTGTTCTAGGATGGTACAGCCACCCGGATGACTGGTGAGGGATGTCTTGTGGTTGTCGCTTCTTTGATTTCACGGCGGTGCATAGCTTGAGAGGGCTTGGCGTTCGGATTATGGTGTAGCTCGGTGATTCGCAATGATTTCCTCGCGGCATGTGTTGAGTCTGAGGTCTCATTAATGATTTGGGTCAATGTCTGTTCTCCGGCGGATCAACTACCATCAGTGCAACGTGCATTGCCTTGGTAACCGAGATCAATCTCGCTGGCTGGCAAGTATGACTTGCTGTGGCACTGAACACTCGTGTGAATGTTGTCAAACTCCTATCGACCACTATGATAGTCCGCACTGCGTGAGGAATCTGGAAACGACTGCTCATCAACAAGAAGTATACACCATTGCAACTCCAGAATGGTGAAGGATATCCTACTTATCCGTGACAATCTTGAATCTTGCCTCGCGCCAGAGAAGGAGCATACATCTTGCTGTCGGCATCAAACCCCTCGCCATGATCCACATCTCACCATAACCAGACACTTCCTCCTCACACAATAATCGAACCAGCATCCAGCAAAATATTTGAACCATAGCCATGAATAACCAATGATACATCCACGGATTCCCCGTACCCAGCAACAATGTCGTACGCCGCGACCATGCGTACCATCCATTCCAAAGCTGCACATGTGGTACCGCGGCATCACTCAGCAGTTATCTGTATGTATTTTACACACACGCAGGCCTTAGTAACGATCCATGGAATGGCGATCGCCCCGCTGAAAGACCTTACGAGTAGTATCGTGGGAGTCACGGACAGGGTTCCCAGCCGAATCTTGCTTATCCTGAATAGTAGCCCGGTCGTCGATTTCGGCATGGACGTGTGGAGGGCAGAATCTGACGGATACGACACCATGAGTACTCTGCCGTTCTCGCTTCTAGCGATGCGACGTGGTAGGTAATGAGTTTCGTACTCAATGGTACTCCATCATCGTGACGACTTGCCTCCATCTGCTATACTGCAGCCTTCACGATCCATTGCTGCAGCATATATCTTCTTCTCTTCAAACACTCTCTTCTGCTCCCTCCTCCTCCACTACTACCCAAATCTCCAAACCCTCCAACCTCCAACCCCCCGGCCACAAATCGCAAACACTATATTCCAGCTCAGCTCCGCAGCAATCATATCAGGATACGGCAGGACCGGGAACCTATGGTACGGTACATCAATGGCCAGCTAGTACTAAGCAATTCAAGTCATCTGCAGAGACCCCAACGACGTCCCCATCCCAGCGCTGCGTGGGCGGTCTAGGTGGTCCTTGAAATACCGTCCTTCACTTACAGCTACTATTCTAGGCTCTACGCCACTTGCGGAGCGCCCCCACCCGGGCAGGTTAACAGACCGGCTTCAATTAGGGTGAAGGATTCTTTCCTGGGCAATGGTGAGGATTGGATGCGGTGACTGCTTAGGGAGTGAGTTGCGTATCAGATATTACGTGGGGTGAGAGGCGAGCCGCCTTCGATTGCTGTTTTGCAGTGTTCAGTCATGATCAGGGCTGATGTATGATTTTCCTCCAATTCCTCAAGTCTTTCACCTTCACCATAACCATATGTTCCATCTCTGAACACCACGCCCACCCCTCATCAGCCTCATCCTACCTTCATCACAACCATGTCCAGCTCCATCTTTCCAGATGCTGAGCAGGCAAGCGTTGTGGGTGAGCTGGCTTTTTGACCTTGCGACTCAGGGCAACCTTCATGGTGTGTTTCGTATGTAAGGGCGTGCGCGAGTGGCAAGATGGATGATGGCAGAAGTGCTGCTGTCGATGGGATGAGGTGAGGGAAGGAAGACGAGAGGAATGTGAGGGCAAAGGTGAATGGCCGCTGATGGGTGAGCTCTTGGCAGACTTTTTACGGCATAGCGGCGTTGGACGGAGCTATCCGCGAGAGATGCCCAGGTGGAGTAGCTGCAACGCTGGATGCGAGTAAACAATTCCATAGAATCCATCTCATCGCCGCCCACCCGCAGACCACGACTCGCACCCCGTGAGACCCGTCCCCCATAGCCTGGAGAGGTGTTGTTGTCGTCGTCGTCGGCGGAGAGGAACATGTCGAACTCGCAGACGCCGGAGCCTGGCACCGAGCGACGAAATCTACGATCGACGACGCGCACCACCGCCGCAACAGCGAACCCTCGGAGACGGCCACGAGACAGTGCGGATGGCACCCAAAAGCCCCCCGCGCCCAAGCGTCGCAGACACAACAAACCCAAAACCGACGAGGAGACGTGTGATCCCCCAGCGCAGAAGGATGCACGCGACTCTACCGAGCATCTGCCCGTCCTCGAATCATTCGCATCCCAGGCGACCACAGTGGAGGACGACACCATGACGAGACTGGTCAACGGCGACATCCATTTATCCGCCGAGGGCAGCGTCAGAGGCGGCAGCATGGCGCGCGCGACACCCAGCGAACACAACACGATGACGATACGCGGACGGCCGAAGCGAGTGATGCGCGGCGACAACGCAACAGTCCTGACCCACACGAACTGTTACAGCGCCAAACTGCTGCCAAGCACACCGAAAGAGCTGCGCAAGGACGGCGTCGAGTATCGCGGCAGCCTGGGCATCAACAATACCGCGCTGGCTGTCACCCGCGAGCGCGCAATCATCTGGGATTACACCGCACATTCCGCAGCCAGCAACCCGCGCACGTTCGACATGCCCTTTGCATGCCGCCCAAGCGAGGCACTCCCATATGGCGCGCTGGTGTCTAATGGACTTGGCTCGACGACAGATCTTGGGCTGCTGCTCATCTCGGCGACAAGTGCTAAGGCCGTCTTCTACGAATCAATCGATCGCGCCATCTCGCTGGGCTTGTTTCAGGATCGGAAAACTGGGGTGGAGGCTAGCATCGGCAGTCTCTTCTCTGGCGAGACTGTCGTTGATCTGGTATCTGCTGATCATGCTGGCTTCGTGGTTGTGCTGAGCTCGGGCCGGATCGCGCAACTCACACTACGCGATGCCCAAGGCAAGGCGCGGATATTCAGTCAGTTTCTTAAAGCTACCGAGAGCACATCAGGCAGCTTCTTCGGCAGCTTCACCAGCCTCTGGAGTGCTGGTTTCAGGAAAGACCTGACGGCAGTGCACACCAGACAGCTCAACTCACGCGGGCAGATGCAGGCCGTCGCCCTGACTGAGCAAGTGGAGATACTCGTCTGGGACATGGATTGGTCTGGGCGATCGGATTTCAGGTCAAGCGTAACGTGTAAAGAGGCGCTGGTCAAAGACATTAGGGACTTGCTTATACCAGAACTGGCTGGCAAGGCGGAGACGATCATGGCGCTGGACTTTGCCATCTTGGACAAGCCTACTTCTGGGGCTGGCAGCGAGGTTGCGGCGGCTGGAACGGAACTACCACTGGGCCTTTTGATCCTGCTTCGAGCTGGCACACCGGACGATCACATCTACCTCGTGGCCGATGTTGTCCTGGCTGGGGAGACCTTCGAGGTCAGTCGCATCGTACAGCTGAAGAGCTACAGACATCGAAGCGTTGCGCGATACCAAACGAAGCCGAAGATCATAGTACCGAAGCCTGGACACACTGGCTTCGTGTCGTTCGAAGATGCTACTGTTCTCTTCGGTCTGTGCGATGCGGTCGTGGACGGCCCAGAAGCACAACTCCACATGTCATACATGGAGCCTGACCGATACGAAGAGGCCATCATGCTGCGTGCAGGTAAAGGCATTGCAATCGAGAGTGCTTGGGACGAAGGCTCGAGAGCGAGTCAATCCTCTTGCATAACTTTCGTAAAGGGTTCAGGCCTTGTCAGGATCACAGGCGCGGACATCTATGCGCTCGACACGGGCTGGAAGCTTTCCGCAATGACACATATCGAACAGGCCGTCTTCTTTGGCGCCATGCAACCGGAAAACATCATTGATTTCTCACGGCGGCCAGATATACAGTACAGTCTGGAAGAGGTTGAGGAAGCAGCACTGGCGATCAGTAACCAGATCATCCGCGCGGAGACAAAGTACACCAACGTCATATCGACAGCACCTACGTCCATGGAGCACCATCTTGCGGCCAAGGCACAGGCACTGAAGTCGCTTGTGGCGCACGTCAGACGAAACTATGCAGCGCTTTCGAGAGCCACAATGTGGCGACTGTTGTGGAACGCTGAGCGAGTGGCGGCTGCTCAGCAGCTCTGGATCGCTTTTGAGGAGCATGTCACGATGATGAGCGATAAGGGAAAGCGAAAGGCGACCCTCCTTGACGAGATCTGCGAGTGGTTCAATAATGAGAGCAACCCAGATGAGCCGTTCACCAAGCGAAATGAACTCAGAGATGAGGAAGCTGTGCGGAAGTTCTTCATCGGCGGACTGCACCGACTGGAAAAGTTGTTCCATTACACCAAAGTCTTCCTCGACGAGTTGCGCAAGAACGACGATTGGGCACCGGAGCGTGTCCTGAGGGTCGTCATTCAGACGAACGATGTATTTCTCCGGGGCCTACGATCAGCATTCGATTTCAGGAGCGACAATGCCGCAAAGTACGGCATCTTACCCGGATTGATCGACGATGGCGTCCTTATCGATACTGCTGAATATATCGACGTGCCCGAGTTCTGGACATCCACCGAACGCCTAATAAGCATCACGGGCCAGGTCACAACTCTGTCACGCAACTTTGCAAACGATGCGTATGAAAAGTACGAGCAGACGCCAACAACCATCGACCAGCTGGTGCGGGAAATAGCCACGGCGAATCCCAGTCTGGTTGAGTTGTTGTGCTTGCAGTACAAGGAGTGCATCAATTGGCGTTCATCGAGGCCATCGCAGAAGGATCAAGTTCATGCAGAGAAGCTACAATCGGACTTTGAAAATGCACGACACGACCAATTTCGAAAACTTGCTACTGTTGGCCGTGCAGAAGATGGCATGCGTTTGGCCGAGAAGTACCGCGACATGCATACCTTGACTGACATTGTCGTTGCCGAAGACCAATTCAATGAAGAGCAGATCCAAGATCCACACGTGGACGAGGATACTCGACAAGCACT
Organism: Mycosphaerella arachidis; assembly: GCA_001297265.1. NCBI lineage: Eukaryota > Fungi > Ascomycota > Dothideomycetes > Mycosphaerellales > Mycosphaerellaceae > Mycosphaerella > Mycosphaerella arachidis. Next base: position 75,868 of record LIHB01000079.1, read on the forward strand.
CTATCTGAGCCGTGAGGACCTCAACGAGAAGGTCAAGAAGTTCTTCGACCAGTATGGATCTGCCTGGGCAGATGCATTCTTCGACAAGCTTTTCTCTGGTAGCCACGTGGGTAAGAGATTGGAACAAGCGCAAGCGAGATGGCGGAAGTCGCTTGCGGAATACCTTCAATCCTCCCCTAGCCGGGCCAAGATCTGCTGGATCAACGATGTGACGCAAGAGGGCGACTTTTCTCATGCAAGTTCTGCTCTCGCACAAGCTGCTGAGACGCAAGAAAGCAGACTGTGGGCTAAGAAGGTGGAGCTTTCCATGTCAAAGCTTGCTCTGCTGGCCGCTCAAGAGGCCAGCGAGTGGACAGGCGGGCTCTCAAACAGCACTGTCGCGCGCGATCCACGCAACGAGCTCGCCATTGTTGATGTGCAGGAGCGATTGTATCAACATCTCCTTCCTGAGATCGTGGCATCGTTGGATCGTGATGCTGAGGTCGAGATTTGCATGCAGAAGTTTGCTACTCACGTCAAGGACTGGCCCGCGCTCCGACAACTACTGGAGACCGGTCTCGACGCGACTCTGAACCATACTGTCCTGTCTATCGAGCAACTGATCGACGTGTTGACCCTCATGGACATTGTGCCAAATGCCGAGGCCGAAGGCAATATGCAAGGCACCGAGTTCATGCTTGCTCTCGTAGCACTCGACGCCGCGGCTCCTAGCATGTCTCCTGCCAGATTCGAAACGCTTCTGCAGCTCATCTGGAAGCGTTGCTACATCTACGATGACTGGGCGAAGCTCAAGCTCTCTGGCAAGTCCAAGCAATCCGATGCGGATCGTGGCAAGGAGCTGCGCAACACCACAATCTGGCAGACACTCTTCCACATGCTGGATACCAGATTCTTCGACTCTGTGCAACACGTTGACGTGCGCAAGCCGAGCGAATGTCTTGGGTCTGCGTGTCGGCGAGAGGATATCAGCTATCGCTTCGAGAATGACGAGTTGCTGGACCCCATCTTGCACGATCTCAAGATTCAGGATGAGTTGCTACAGTCTTATGTCTCTGACAGGCATTTGGACGAGCTTATGGCCCAGTGCGATCGTGATGCGAGGATTGCGCTCGATGCACAATCTGAAGGCATGATTGTGCGAGGTCAGCAAGAGTACGATCTTGAGGCACACGAGGAAGGCGCCCGGCTCAATGGTGCCGTCACGAACGGACATGCCAAAGGCACGAACGGGGACCAGCCAGCGTATGCCGAGGACTTTGCACTGGACTCACTGAAAGCTGTTGGCGACGTGGAGATGGAGTAGGACCCTGATTCTGGCTGCGTTGTCATCATGCCAGCATTGGGTCTTGAACTGGCTAACAACGAGGACGGAGGCCACGTACAAGAGACCATCGACAACGACGAGATCCGTTCAATCGATACAGTCATACACGACAACACCAAGCAGGTCACGGCGGGAGCGCCTAGCGAAGGCACCGACGCCGGTGACGAGAACTCCGCCGTTGGTGTTGGGCTATATGAGAGTATGGCGCTTGCTGCCCAGCGGCCGAGCCAATCGACAGAACCACTGCCATACGTCAGTCCATAGAAAGGACGACTTCGCGGAAAACCCATGGAGAGATGAAGTGATGTACGAGTGAGCGTTTCGATCAGCGTATATGGGAGATGGATGGGAAGATGGGTAGGCGACGATGTCGTGGCTACGACTATCACCAGAACACCGCCTGGGCATCGGGTTGGCCCACGGTCGGTGTATGAGAACAGAAGAAAGATGGTTTAGCGTAATTCAGTTCGCTGATTGTGCCTCTGATGAAGAGAGCACATGTATGATGAAGAGTTGCCTTGCGCGGATGTAGCTTGGCGTCTTGGCGAGACGATGAGGTCGTACGGAATCGAATCTCACTTGCTCGCGTGACTTTGATGAACTTTCCGTGTCGTTCATCCACTTCGACGTCTTCCTCCTGCAGTCAAATTCCGAGGTGCGATCATACCATCAACAATTCATATCCACGTATCATATCATAACCATGGCTATGCGCGTACATTCCACTCGGGTTCTGGCGGAGTCGGCACATCGTGCCGGCCGGACCGCGAGATCTTGGTGGGCACTTGTTTCGCACCCCCTGGTTGGGCAAGGAGAATAGGACGACGAGTCTTGACTTCACTCCTTGCTTTACATGTACACGATTGTCTGATATACGCGCATACACACACTTCTTAATAACAGACACCGTCTGCGATCATCGAGAACTTTTCTTTTCGCGAGCTTTTCATTGTTTTTTCTACTCTGTACAGAGACTGAATATATTTGTGGGATCAAACGGCTGTACGATTACGATCGAGGGTGGTCTCCAGGTCAAGTCGAATCGGGAAGGGAAGGGAAGAGACAAGCTGTCGCCGCCAAATAGAGCTACTCATCCAGGGGAGTCTTTGAGGACTGGATCGCAACACCTGGAGATATTTAGGGGAGGAAAAAAAAGCCGCTGCACGGCGCCACGTCTTCTCGATCCTGCATCGGAGACAAATGCACTGTGATGGCCTCACGACCAGATACCAGTCTTTTTGACTGCCTTCCTGTACCTGGCAAAGGCTATGGTCTAGTAGCCACGAAAGACATATTAGCCGGCACCGTAATCTTCCAGGAAGGACCAGTCATGAAAATAGACAAGCCTGGCTCACTTCTAACTGAAGACGACGTCTCATCGGCATTCGAGAAGCTTTCACCCTCGGAGAAAGAATCGGTCATGGCCCTTAGCGAAGACAAAAAGCTCGACCGATCCAGACTGATGGGCATATTCAAATCAAACACCTTCGGCAACAACGACGCATGCTGGATCCATCCCACTATCTGCCGCATCAACCATAGCTGCGTACCGAATAGCGTCACAGCAACAGACCCATGTTGCATAGGAAATGAAGTCCAAGTCATCGCGGAGAAACCTATCAAAGCAGGCGAGGAAATAACATTAAGCTATAACCAGCAACTCTACGAGATCACGACTTCTCGCCAACGCGCGGTCCTTCTCCAACGCCAGTACGGTTTCAAATGCGATTGCTGTGCCTGTCACGAAACCTCCACCTTCCGCACATTGTCCGATCAGCGCAGGCTCTTGATCAAAGAGCTCAGGCAATCTCTCAATGGTCTGAAAACTTCCGACTTTTCAATTCTCGACCTCGCCGAACCAACAAGCCATGCAGCGAAAGCCATCCCGGAGAGGGCGCTATGGGTAAAAGAAGAGACTCCAAAAGAACCGATCACACCGGCGAGGAGAGCAGCATACAACGTCCTCCAAGCAAAACTTCGCCAAGCCGAAGGAGTCCCCGCCCTCGACGTCGCAACAAATTACTTGCAAGCCGCCGAAGCAATGCTACAGCAAATTCTAGACATGCAGACGATCGTGATCCTCTCCTGGGCCAAGAGCGTGAGAACTCTAATGGAGAAAGCGATCGGCGTCATGGACGCAGTCCGCAGTCCCTTCGACCACGATCCGCAGGCTCTACGGCAGGCGTGGAAGAGTATGCAGAATAGGCCGTGTATGAGAGTGGGGTTGGCGGTCTTGGATGGAAAGTTGGAGATTCCGGAGACGAGGAAGAAGAGGCATGCGGATCGGAAGGCGGTGGCGGTGCAGATTGTTAGGAGTGGGGAGTTGAGGGTTTTGAGTCGGAGGGAGTTGAGGGAGGTGCTTGAGAAGAGGGAGAGGGAGAAGGGTGAGGAGAAAGATAGCGAGGATCCGGGGGTTGTGAAGAAGGAAGATGTTGTGGTAAAGTCGTGGCATGGGAAGGCGAGGGATTGGGTCACTTTGGGGAATTCGGGGAAGGTTATGGTGGCGATTGTGACTTGTTCGGTGGCGCTGGCGGCGAAGTGGACTTTGAGATGAGGGTTGGAGCTGGGGAGGCTCATATCGATCTGGCTGGATGCTTAAGTCAACCATCTCTTCGTTGCTCCTTAATTGATCTGATGCCTGCCCGACGCACGCTGGGCATCGCTAAAGTACGGCGGGCGACAGCGAGTTGCACAGAAGTTCGCGCTGAGTCTATGAGCAGCTCGCGTTCTGACATATGAATTAATTACTATTGAATGGGAGGAAACTAACCCCTAGCCCTCCGCTGCACTTGGGTCCACCTACGAGATCCTCCCGGGCCCTAGCCTACAATCGCGGTCTACAAAGGGATGCCTACATTCAAGACATTTGACACTACGATAGTTTTAACTAGCTGCTAGACAAAGGCGGGAATATTACCTTGGCGTACTTTCTCGGTTATCGTCGCCCGGAGGTTCTCGAGAGGGCGCAACTCTTTCTATCGCCGAGCATCTATATGGGGGCACCCCTGTAGAACCATATTTGCCTACCGGCAGTTTTTCTAAAACCTTGTAGGCGTAGATATATCGAAGAATCTAGAGAATAGAGTCGTAGAATCCTAGGTCGATACACTATAAAGCACTTACTAGAGTATAATCATATACACGACAAACGTCGACTAATATACGATATATCACAAAAGTAGATCGAAATCGTGCACAGCCTTGTCTAACAGCTGCCGCATACTGCTGCGACGGGCTCTATCCGGCACAGTCTCAGGACAACCGCCACAATTCGCGGACGATTTGTGGCACCACTGTGTCGGCCGCCGGCGTAGCTTCAATACCGAAGGGCCAAGGGGTGGTGCCACTGTCGACTCGCGTGCACGCTATGGGCGGGCAAGGGCGGCTTCACCATATGAGCAAAGGAGCTTGCAGATACTATTGGAACCGTCGAGGTATTGAGCGTGGGCGCCGTGATCTCCTCGCCAAGCTACGTGGACGAAGCAGCCCTGGAAGATATATGTCGATCTAGGAGTGGGCTGTATCGTATAACAATATTGCTGGCGGGTCGTGTAAGTCGGCGAGGAACATCAAGGTGGCGAAGCTTGATTGAGCCTTGGATGTTGTCCCGGAAGGATGTGTTGACTGGCTGCAGAGTGAAGAGGGAAGCTCTACGGTATTGAAGATCTCGAGGTGGCGGCAGGCGGCAGGGTTGGTGGAGGCGAAGCTGCTTACATCGTTAGCTTTGTGCTTGCTTGAACGGAGGGACAACTACTCGCAGTGATGGCTGTGATTTCGCCCGAAAGACTGAGACTGTATCGTAGTCAAGAAAGCAGTAGCAGTGGGGTTGAACCGGTGGATGATGCGGAGATCAGAGGAGAGAAATCATGTTTTGTTCTTCGAAGCGCTCGCAGGAGAGTACATGTAGCATTCTGCTGCTTCCAGTATGTCCTTTCTCATCTGTCGGATGGTGCTCTCGCCAGGTGCAGCATGCGCAAAGTCGTCGCTTTGAGCGATATTGTCGTTCTGAAGCGAGGTCAGTTTCAAGTCGCGGCGGATGGTGTCGAATATGGCGACTCTTTGGTCTGGTGTCCGATGGTTGTACACATCCTGGAGCATGGAGATCAAGTTGATCTCTCCTTTCTTGACCATGGTGTCGTATGATGTTACGTTCCTATCAGCCAAGAGACGTTTGGTCTGTATCTATAGCATAAGAACATGTTTGCCGAAACTATCATCAGACGGTCTGGACTTTGCTGGAATTATTGTCTCGTGGAACGACGAGGTACAATGAGCAAGCGTCAAGAAGATGCTGGAAGAATAAGCAGTATATACGCAACGTCTCACACACTACCCAACAAACATTCCATTCCGTCTATATTCACAATAATGCCAATATCTTAGGCAAGACCTCATACTCCGTGAAGTTCCATATGGCGCTCGAACTATGACTCTCCCACGCCGCACCGGTCCAGAACGTGTTCGTCTCCCCCTGCAGCGCGTTCATCTTATCATAGAAGCGATCCTTGATAGCTTCGACCGAAACCTCAAGCTGAGTTGGACTGTGATTCTGGAACTCCACGATCTTCGGTCCGCCTTCCTCAGGCGAGGTGTAGTTGTAAGTACGCTGCACGGCTCTGACGGCCGCTAAGATTTCGTCTCTGATCCCTTCCGCTGGAACATAGTGAGATGTACCATACCAGACGATGTGCAAGCCTTCGACTGGTGTAGGTGCAAATGCATATGCTGCCGGCATTGGAGGAAGATCGCCTGGTGCTTCTGGATCGAGATTCTCGATGAGTGCATTGGATGGGAAGCCCGTGTTACCAACGATGACTGCGTAGAGGAAACTGTTGTTGAACTGTGAGAAGAGGGCTTGCTCGGTTGTCGTGACGTCTAGGAATGGTTCTAGCTTGTGGATCTTGGGCGGAATCGAGACGACAAGCTTCTTGGCGCGAATGAGCCTCTCGCCGCCCGGTGTGGTGGCTCGTACTGTGACCCCTGTGTCATTTCGTTGGATGTTCAGGGGCACGCTGTCCAAGAAAGCGTTGGTGCTGTTGCCAAGATGAGTCAAGGCTGAGTCGTCTGCAGGGTGTGAGTGCTTGAACTCTTGCACAATCGACGGGACTTACAAAGTGATTGGTAGTCGTTGTTGGCGTTGACGAAGCGCGAACCAGAAACTTGCGCAAGGCCTTGTGCTTGCAATAGTCCGAAGTACTTGAGCATATACAGTGTTGGCTGCGCGAGAATGTTACCGGCTCCCTAGCAAAAAGTTAGTTCTTGACACAACAGTCATCGGCGTATATGAGATCGAACCTCGTTGATGTACCAGACTGTGTGTGCCAAGGCAGTCAGGTTGTACTTCGCAAGGAAGTCGCCATATGGCAGTAGCAAGTCCTCGGGTATGGGATCAGGTAGATGGTAGCCGCTTGCCAGGTACGGATACTTCTGCAGCTGGCCAGCGTAGCCCAGTACTGCCGCAGCGACTTCAGAATCGTTGTGTGATGCAGATACATTCACCTCGGTTGCGAAGTCGGCATCAAGAATATCCTGATTGGGTACATAGCCTTGGAATGCTCCGATCGGGATGCCGAGGAAGCTGAAATAGTCTCGCACGACAGTAATGTTCACCATGATGATTACGCCGTAGTCAAAGGTCGTGTTGGTAGCTGAGTCCACGTACGTGCTGACGTGACCGCCTAGACGGTTCTGCTTCTCAATCACGGCAACACTTTTACCCATCTGCTGGAGTCGGATTGCGGTGTACGTGCCGCTTGAGCCACCGCCGACGACCACAACATCACGATCGATAGTCTCAATCGTCGCGTTCGGTGAGTTCGTCGGCGATGCGAGTGCGGAGAGTCTCTGCAGAGCCGTCAAGGCGACATGGCTGAGTCGTGGTAGAAGCATGATGGTCTGTACTGGTCTCGAGTAGAAAGAAAACACGAGGGAGTGAGATGGGTTCGAAGGCTCGTGCTCCACTGTCGGCAAAGATTGTGTGCTGACAGTGATGGGATAAAGATCTCTCAGGGACGCTATTGGCGATGTGGCAACGAAATTATATCCAGAGCACCTACAATAAGTGACCCAAGAGTATACCACTTTGTTCCTTGAACGCACGCGCGTTGAGAGTACCGGTCGGCACTTGTTGGCAGCGGCACCTCGAGTATCGCTACCGGTCTGCCCATGGCAATACCGTCTGATCCTGCGGCTCCTGACCACTCGCATGCGGTGTGGTGGGTTGGCGTGCAGATTAATGAACACCTGCAGGCAGCTATCAAAACAAGTCCGTCCTAACTCGAGCTGCATGACCAGCCAGGATCGGAGAAGGATCCATGGCGGTGGGTCATGCGGCGGAAAATTTCAGCTTTATGCAATATTCGGTCAGTCGCGAGTCGACGCGAGGACCAGGAGAGGTGTACGCTGCGAATATCGCTGTGCAACGCACCTGGCTGAGTTGTCGCCCCCAAGCCTGTGTGGGAGGATTACTCTTGCGAACCTGCTTGGAACTCTTCGGAACTGTAGGTTGTGTTGGACTGCACCTCCAGAGATCGAGTCAACAGGACCTCGTCAGCATACCACATAGATTCATGTGCGTTATCTTGAACATGCATCCCTCAGACATCCATATGTCCATTCTTCCTTGGCGAATTTGGTGCAACGTCGTGATGTCTATCCAACTAGTCATAGAAACCTCGAATGTTTAAGCCAACTCAAGCTACATTGTCCTGTATGTATCCTTGCGCCAGTCGTACCCATCGTATAGTCCCCGGAAGAGTCTGTAGCTGCTGCTGGCCTGGCATGAGGCATGAATTTGGTGCAGCCTCTTGCGATCGGCGCCCACAATGACGGAGGGAGTTGGTTTTGAGGCTGCGGTGGCTGCTCAGGCGGTCGATTGTGATGAGTACATGGTCTTTTGGCAGATGTTTTACACGCTCCGCCGGGTGTAAATGGCGGGATGATAACTTGACGTCTGGGCGAAGGGTTTATGCTGCTGCCACAGAGAAGAGACCGTCCGTCTCGGAGCTCTTGGCGAGGCGAGCCGAAAACCCCTCCGGCATACCACAACGATCCCTAGGTAGCCGTTTATTTTCCGTCTTGAACGCACATTCTGTTGACAATAAGTCCCATCGTTGTATCTCGTGCTCATCAGCTCTTCGCAATCCGATATTGCAGCCAACATTGTACTGATCCTGACGATGGCATTCAGCGCTTAATCGTGAGGTGGCTTCGATTCGCTACCGTTCTCTCTTTGCTTACAAGCTGCAGTATGGCCTCAGTTACTACGCGGCCAGCGTCATCGATGAACCCAGATTGGACATTGTCTATGGGAAAACTTCGTTGCTCGCGGTGCAGAGTCAGCTCGGTCCACAAAGAGTCTTGCTGATCTGCCACATCGAGCTAGTTTGGACCTCGACAAGTCATATCTCACAGATGCAGTCCCCACAGATTTGCTTGTTGGAACTGCAATCGATATCGTCGGCGGTTCTGGGGATGACCTTGATCGAATCGTCTGTCTAGCAACAGCTGGTACCTAACAATGCACATGGCTTCTTATAGCGTCCTTTGCATCGACCTGTCAACGCACCCACGGGAAGGGGCCAGGAGCACTGCACCACTGGACTGGGCGGAAGGTAATCAAATTGCTGATGACGGTTGGCGGACCAGCCCACAGCCACGTCCCCTTCGTTGACCGACCTCTTACGGTAAAAGCCATTTTATTGCTTATTCTGTCTGGAGCAAAAGAAGAAGTTGTCAGCCACTCCGCTGGTGTACCTGTGCCGTGGTCTAGGTCTGGGTGGGCTCAGCAAGTGCGGCCAGCTCGCCAGCCTGCGCTCATCAATACCATCGGCCTACGCATGCACGATCCACGCCTTCACGACAAGTGTGATGTACTTGATCTCTTTACACCGAGCCCCGCAACAACTCGAGGCCGTCCCAAAAAAGCTTGGCAAATGAACCTCGGCCAATTTTCACCACAGCGGCTTTCCGATGCATGGTTACGCTGTCAACGCTTCTGTAGAACTAACAGCAAAGCGACACACACACTTCTGGGAAGGTCTATGAAAGCAAAAAGCATGTCGCTTCTGTGGATCGAACACAGTACCTCCAGATACCGCACAGTTGCGTTGACCAAAGTCGACTTCAGTCTGGACAAATGTTAGCTATCGGCTGTGGGATTAGGCTAATCGTTATATACGTACCTGGCGCTCTCCCAAGTGAGCTAAAGCGACCCACGGTGCGGAAGATCGTGGCTACATCGATTATATAGCCTCGAACTGAGAGGCTTGGGCGAAGAGCAACAGGGCATGGACCAACACGATGATATATCCTGGAGCAGCAATTCAATGGCACGCGCAACCACTGCATTAGGTTCACTACGTCAGTCAGAGCCTGGTCAGATAGTCTAGGACGTTGGTAGACGTAGGAACGCGATGCAAACTGAATTGTTCAAGCTGGTCTGTAACTGCAATCACTGCCGCCTCTATTGTAGTTCAGGTGACCAATGACCATTTTAGTTAGGACTTCGCACACACGCCATATATTACATTGTTTCTGTCAGAAGAGACTTATAATGTATACACAGTATAGGGTTACTAATCTACCCTGTTGTTTTAATGCTGTGAAGCTGGTACTCGTCAAATCCTTCCTACAACAGCCTCGGCTGTACGGGCCGCCAGACTTCTCGGTGACAAAGATGTTCTGGCTCGTTCGTACGACATGGCCACCTCGATCATATGTGCATCTTTCAGTACAGCGCAGTTTGACACGAGAAACACCGCCACGGGCAAGTTTGTGCGATTCCTAGCCTGGTCACACCCGTTGCAGTCTCCCCGAATGACATGATCGACGCCACCGATCTGTTGTCGGACGAGCAGTAGATCTTGCGGACATGGCATAGAAGGCCGGCGTGCCAACAGCGACCTCTCATTTGGCCCTACTCCGCTGGCAATGAAATCCTTCTACACGTCCGCCACGGCTTTCTCCTTGTCACTTCTCGCCACAGCCGACTGTCTCCCAAGCACAGAGGCACTTCTCGAAACAGTTCAAGGCATCGAGTCCTGCGCAGGATGTGAGGCTTTACTCGTCCAGCTGAAAGGCACCGCCCTTCTTGGCGACACGGCCTTCATCGATGCCGTCGCCGGAGTCTGCAAACTGGCAAGAGCAGAAGACAGCGATGTCTGCGAGGGCATTGCCGAAACAGAAGGCCCGGTTCTGGCACATGCTCTTCGAGCAATGAGTGTTCCCTCTCATACTTCTCAGCTGTTCTGCACAGCCGTCTTCGGTCGCTGCGATATGCCAGACGTCAGGCCATACAATGTCTCGTTCCCGAAGCCCAAGCCAGAAGCAACACGACCGGCTCCCAGTGGGAAGAAGCCGTTGCAATTCGTACACTTCAGTGACATCCACGTGGATCACCAATACGAGACTGGAAGTAATTCCAACTGCTCAAAGCCGCTATGCTGCAGATCTTATACGCGAGAGGATGCACCGGGCAACAACTCTTACCCGGCCGGACCAAATGGTAACCACCTGTGTGACTCGCCCAAGTCCCTCGAAGAGAGCATGTACCACGCCATTGGAGCCTTCGCACCAAACGCTGCTTTTGCGCTTTTCACCGGCGATATACCAGATCACGCAGTCTGGTCCATTACCAAGCAAGATGTCAAACTTGGTCTGCGGGATGCATACACTACCATGTCCTCGATCCTCTCCATGCCCGTGTACGGTACCGTCGGAAACCACGAAGCAGCACCAGCGAATAGCTTTCCGAACAAAGCCACGACCGACGCGATCAGTAGTCAATGGGTCTACGACATTCTCGCAAAAGCGTGGCAGAAGTGGATCAAGAAGGACTCTACCACTGCATCAGACTACGGCGCCTACGCACACAAAGTTCCCAACACAAAACTAAAAGTCATATCAGTAAATACCAACCTCTGGTACAAACTCAATCTCTGGAACTACGAGGCCGAGATGCAATATGACCCGAACCGACAACTAGATTGGCTCGTCTCTGAACTGCAAAGCTCCGAAGACGCCGGCGAGAGAGTCTATGTTCTGGGACACATGCCCTTCGGCGTCGACGATGCATTGCGGGACTCGTCGAACTATTTGAATCAAATCATCAACCGATACGATGCTACGATCGCCGCACTCTTCTTCGGCCATACGCACAAAGATCATTTTGAGATCACGTACAGTGACTACAAACACCAGACCGCCGAGACAGCGAGGATGGTGAGCTATGTCGCACCCTCCTTGACTCCGACATCCGGATCACCTGCGTTTCAAGTCGTGACGGTGGATTCGGAGACGTTTGGCGTCCTCGATATCGAAACTTTCGCTGCATCGCTGGAGAATCCAGAGTTTCAGAAGTCTGGACCGGTTTGGGAGAGGGCATATTCTGCGAAAAAGAGTTATGGGCCTGTCGTGGGGATGGTGGATGCGAAAAAAGAGTTGACACCGGCGTTCTGGCATAATCTTACCGTCGCCTTTGAGGAAGATGATGAAGTTTTTCAGCAATACTTTGCCAGGAAGACGAGAGGTTGGAATGTCAGTCCTTGTGTGGATCAGTGTAAGAAGGATGAGATTTGCCAGTTGAGGGCCGCGGAGGCGCAATGGAATTGTATCAAGCCGACACCGAAGAGGTTGGCACAGAATGTGGACAATGCGAGGGATGATGAGTGTCATGGTGTGAGCGTCGGCTCTATTCTGAAAACGATTGCGGGTAGGCGCATGGGAACAGAGTACAAGCAAGATTTGTAGAGTCCGAAGGTCGACAGGGCTTAGAAACAAGATGTAGACGCTGGAGCTTCAACGCGTTCGGGATGTAGATATGACATGCTATGATCGGTCAAACGCCACAGGCAAAAATGCAAACTGACTGGGCTCGTCTTGACCCGGTGGCATAACCCAGTAGCTCTGACCATGTTTTCTTCCGCTCATTCTCTCACACTCCGCGCACAGAGCGCTGAGCCTCCCGTCTCGATTCCTCGCTCTTTCACATATTGCATTGCGAACTGGATTTTGGGATGTGTCCATATTAGCGAGTTCTCAGTGTACTTCAAGGCATCCATCATCACGCCTAACGTGATGCCAGGCGCTCCTGCTGTTGTTAATGCCAGCTTCGCCCATTCGGGGAGAGTATCCGGCCGTGGCTGCTGTAAGCGGCTTCCGTGGCCATCTGGACGTGGTCAACAGAGGTACATGTTTCGCCATGAAGCGTGTTGCTCATGATCGCGCTGAAAGGACCGCCAAGTACAGAGCATTGAATATCCCTCAGTCGGGGTGAGAAGGCAAGTCCGCTTCCTTGACGATGCCTCTGACCTGTAACAAGATGTCCATGGCACGCGTCACTTCATAGTCTGGTTCGAGGTGGAGTCTGCGGCGTCACATGGGGAACTCGGGGAGGTGAGTGTACCATTGTTAGCAGACTTCTTGGCTTAGCAAGAAACTGGGTAGTGATCAGTGGTTCAGGATTATCTCCAAGAGCTCGTACTGGCCAAAGACTCCATCGCGCGGATAGTCTGCCGACGTGCTTCACCTTTCGCGCCTGGCGAATGCTAGTGGACACTTGGAACCCTGTCCAGTCTGCTGTGAAAGTCGGAAGTATTTGGGGAAGGCGGTGGGGTGATATTGGATCGTAAGGCCTGTTTTCAAAGGTGTGTATGCTGTGCCACTCTCACCTTCCAGCGCCTCTAGTCCTTGGCAAGGCAACATCGAGCGACATGAAACGTCTATTGCGTGTGGGCCTGTTTGAGCATTCCAAAAGAAGTCTCTTGCGACGACGATTGATTCTGGTTATCAGATTCGATAGCAGACGACGGCCTATGAGAACTCAAGGATCAATGCGGCGGTTGATTCACGCGATGGTCCTCAGCGAGGCGGGCCCTCCTGGCCAGTTGAGGCACAGACAGCTCCCTGAGGTGCGGTTGCATATGCGAGCAAGCCAGTGCATCCAGCAGCACAGCGTGTGATGTTCCTGCCGTAGCGTATAGAAGGAATGCATAATAACAGTGTGGTGCGTCCACATAGCGCAGGACTAGTCCTTGATCGAGAACAGTCCTAGTTAGCGGACCAAGTTCTCTCCGCCCACATCTCCGCCGGGATCTCTCTAGAACTACATTATTGGCGGTGGCCACGCGAACGATGCACCACGACCAGCGCTTTGCACGACGGACGCCACGAAGACGCAGCGGTAGAAGCGGAGACGCCATGGACGAGCACCTGTGCTCTCACTGTGAGGTCAAACTCTGCTTCTTCCCGTCAGTGGCACACAATACTCCCCTCCCATTCTCCACGACTCAACCATGTGCATCTCTTCGATTTTTGTTCGCTGTCACCATCGTCCCGCTCGTAACAGACAGACGATCAAGCTTTCTGCCGTGGCGTCTGCGAGCCCGTTTCTGCGCAAGCTGCCGCACGTGTCCCACTCTGTCTGGGCACGTCAGCCAGTAGGGAAGCGCTCATAGGAAAGCCTCCCGCAAGAACCAGACGGGCGATGATGATGATGATGATGATGCATCTTGCTATGCAGCATCTGAAGCATGACCCACCAATGATCGCGCACAGCTAGACCAAGATCGATGCGGCGATGCTGCTGGAGCCTTGCGAATCGACGTCTTGGGCCAAGGAACATGGCTTCGCTAACATCGACGACACGCCCAGCGCTAGTTCTGGTGCCGAGCACTCCCTAATCTCCCATTCTAGACGACACAGAGACCCACTGCTCAAACACGAACGGGAGGCGTACTGTACGCCGCACGGCGACCCGACTGGGTATCACTGCTACCCGCGCCAGCCAAAAGCACGTCTAGTCATAGCAGGATGCCGTCTGCCTGTGTAGCCGTGGCTCGAGCGCCCACATGAGTCGCAGAGCTCTCTTCGAGAGGCCCAACCTGTGAACGAAGCGAGACCTCGCGAGAGATGCGCAACACCTTATCCCGTGTTGGATTAAAGTTGTACTGCAACCGTTGAGCGCCTCCAATCTCCCTTAAAGTGCCTCTTCGCGACCACGGCACTGATACATCTTCTCGAAGCACTTCAAACTCATGCGCGCCAGATTCTGCCTTTCGAGCAGCCTCTACTCTCGTTTCTTATTACCACTGCGCTCGTTCTGTGACCGCCGATTCTTGATTCCTATTCCTTACTGAACCATTGTTCATATTCTTCACAATGCGCTTCTTCGCGGCCGTGTCCGCCCTTTCTGTCGCCTTCACCTCCATTTCCGCACACATCGCAGCACCATCAGAGGATGCGCCGACATTGCAAGAGCGCCAGAACGGCATTTTGGTTACGACCGGTGCAGGAGGGAACACAGTCTACCCCCGACTCGAGATTCGGCAGATGAAGGACAACAACCCTAATCAATACACTCTTTTGGTCTTGGCTATGGAGCGGTGGATGCAACGAAGCGAAGGCGACCAGAGCTCTTACTTTGGAGTCTCGGGCATTCATGGTGTACCAAGGGTCAACTACAACAACGTAGGACGATGCGGCAGCTGTGGCGACGCCGACGGCTACTGTACACACGATTCGATCCACTTCCCGGCATGGCACCGTGTGTATGTTGCACTCTTCGAACAGGAACTCCTCAAGGTCGTCAAGACTATCGCGAGTGAGTATCCAGCTGGCAACGCAAGGACTACGATGCAGAACGCTGCCAATGTCATGCGGATGCCATACTGGGATTGGGCTGCGAAGCCACCGGCCGGCCGACCGCATCTCCCAAAGATTGTCTCTGACTTCTCAGTCACGGTCAACGCTCCGCAGGGCACCAGGACTTTCAACAACCCCTTCTTCCGTTACGATTTCAAGAACAACCAGGGCTTGGTATACACTCCATTCACCACATGGACCAGGACGTACCGCTACCCCAACAACAACGGCGCAAACGCCGCCAGCGACACCAATGCTTGCGTCAACGCTTTCAACAACATTCAGCGGACACTGCAAGATCAGGTCTACTCTCTCTTCACCAACTGCAGAGATTATGCGCACTTTAGCAATGACAACGCAGACTCTAGCTCGACCCAATGCTCTAACAGCTTGGAGGGCATCCACAACACCATACACAGTGTTGCAGGTGGCCCGGGAAGCGAGTCTGTCTCTGCGGGGCATATGACTTATCTGTCTACCGCCTCATTCGATCCGTTGTTCTGGCTTCACCACACCAACGTTGACCGTCTATTCGCTCTGTGGCAGCGGATCAACCCCAATCAATATGGCGGTGTTCAGACTGCCCCCCACAGCACCTGGACCATCGCTCAGGGCTCCCGCCAGGACGCCAACTCTCCTCTGACTCCATTCTACAAGAACAACAACGGCCAATTCTGGACCACGAACGACGTCAGGGATTGGGCCAACACGTTCAAGTACACCTACCCAGAGTTCTCCAACAGCGATGGCTCTGCGGCCTCGATCAACCGCTACATCAACAACCTCTACAGCCCCAATGGTGGCGCGACCGCTGGCTCCTCCAAGCGCGAGGCCATGCCACAGCTGCCGGACCTGTCCAGCATTGTGTCGACTCTCAACACCTCCGTCCTTACCGACATTACTGCACCCCTTGCGGATGCCTTGGACTCTAACCCTCTCGCGGCCCAGAACGGCTCCCTCTACCAGTACGTGGCCAACATCAACACGCCCCGCTACAAGCTCGGCGGTTCGTACACCGTCTACTGCTTCACTGGCAAGCCAGAGTGTGAGGACCCAAAGAGCTGGGCCACCGCAAAGAACTTGGCCGGTCTTGTGGGTGTTATGGCTCAATCGGGCATGGAGGAGAACCCAGTCCTCATCGCTGGCTCCATCCCTCTTACCACCCCTCTTCAGAGCCTCTTCAGCAGTGGCGTTCTCGCTGGTCTGACTGAGGCGCTCATTGAACCTTTCCTCACTGCCAACTTGAACTGGCGTATCATGGGCCCGGCTGGCGAGAACATCGACCCGGGCACCCTTGATGGCTTCGTTATTTCCGTCGTCACGTCCACCGCCAAGCAGCCTGCCGACGCCAACTCGCTTCCAGTCTACTCGCCTTTCATCGACTTGATCGGGGTCACCAAGGACCAATCTGGAGGCGCCAACTCGACCGAGCAGGCCCCTGGCTCTACTTTGACGGAGGGTATGGCTGCCGTGGGGTCGACAGTCTCCAAGGTGCAGGACAGCGTCACGGACATGGTGTCATCGGTAATGTAAATCTGGGAGCGCGCATCTTTGGGACGACAGCATTTTGGAAGACAGCATTTTGGAAGACAGAATTTTGGAAGACAGCAAAACCGTGTACAGCTCATCGGCTTAAGGCTCGAGAGACAGTTTCCTTTACCTTGTTTGACACCTCGTGCATGCGCTCCTTCGTTACTTGCACATCTTGGAGCGGAACCTGAACATAGGATGATAATGACAACGCAGAATCAATCTTATCGGGTTTCTTTCTGCTTCTGCATAGTATGGCGCACTGACTTGCCCTCCAAGCTAGGCGGACCTCAAGTTGCGGACGCATCTGCACAACTAGCACATGCAACCATCAGGAGAACCTCTGTCACGTGAGCGACGAAAACGTCCCTCCTGCTCCAGAAACACCACAACGCAATCCACTGGAAACAACAGACGCCTTGGCAACCTCGAAGTCTCCGAATCTCCACTGTGTTGACAACTAAAGTTCGCATGGCGAGTGTTTCACAGTTTCAGGAGATGGTGATCCAACAGATCGACCAAAGCTTGTCGTGCCTCGTTACCGGATCTTCATTGGCGCTAACTAGCGAAGCATACGGGAAGGAGGGTCTGTGGAGATTTGCGGCACGGGCACGTGATCAAGTATTGCAATCATTAAAGGCTTTGCGAGATGAAAGGAAGATGGAGGATTTTGGTGGTGATCTGGATGAAGTGAACGCGTGATGTTGTGGTTGCTCGGGAACGAGGAGGAGTGGGCTGTTGTGCTGACGGAGAATGAGGAGTGACACTTTTGGAATCACGTTAGAGGGCTGACGACGAGGAACAGGCGTAGGCCGCAAGAGCTATTGGGAGCACCCAGTGCAGCTATGATCTCGTACTTCATGCTCCGCTTGAGCGTCTCGCGAGATTAAGCAACGTTCTTTGAGCAATCGCCGACATCAAACTTCATCAACTGCTTTGGCTTCATGCCTGCAGGTCAGGGACAGCGAAAAGTCATGAGAAGAGACGCGCGCATGCTACGCAACCATACTCGAAGGTCTATGCATCGACTGGCTCATGAGTCGCAACTCCAACGACCGGTGCCGTGGTGTGCTGAAATGTTCTAGGTGCTGTTTCTGTTCTCTAACATACTGTCGTTTGACACCGCACTTGAAGCCTGCCCGGTCGTCAGCATACAGCACAATACCTCTGAAGTAATCGACCTGCCCTACCGCTCCAGCACTCATCTACAGTACGGCCCACACCAATCCTGAAACGGCTGCACCCATCCATCAGGCCCCGTCATCAGCACCGCGCTCTGGGCGTTGGCGCTCGCAGCATAAGCTGCCTGCTGTGTGATTTCCGAGTGCTGGACGCAATCGCCCACGACTTGGATGTATGTAGCTCCCGCACAAGCCGTGCCATTGTTTGCGCAGTCCTGGGCACACGCAGCCAAGTCTGAGCCGTGGTACCGGGCAAGGTCTGGTCCGATAATGTTCACACCACAGCCGATGAAGTAGGTGAAGTCCTGGTTGTTTGCAGTGACGGTGACGTTCTTGCCATGATCAGATGGGCAGCTTGGGGAGCATTCTGCTGTGGCTGCGAAAGCCCAGGCGAGGAGGGAGGTGATGGTGGTGGTGGTCTTCATGGTGGATGTTGTTGCCGGAAGGGGGGGGGGG
>LIHB01000079.1:94260-123699 GCA_001297265.1 Mycosphaerella arachidis
TGGAGAAGCGCTGCTTCGGGCTGAAGGTGAGTGTGAGTGTTATGTAGTTTCGTACAATAGATGAAGTGCTGAATATAGATCTGGGCTACTGGATGTATCCCGGGCTTGGCTTGATTCGATGCCCTGCATGGTGACACAAAGAATGGAGACGATTCGCTTGGTCGACTGGATCTGCACAGCTGGCCGAGCAGAACTCCTTCAAGATGTCAAGATGCTCCTAGTCTGAACTGGCCTGGTCAACAAATGATCAGGTGAATAACAACGGCTTGCGCTAGCAGGGAACAACTCTTTGCAGAGTAAGGCCAAGCTAAATGTGTTGCGGCAGCTTATCGGGATCTACCGTCAACAGAAATTGTTCTGCGCCAGGCCCACAGTTCTGTTCTAGACGGACTCTGGAATGTCGCACAAGAACGTTGACTTGATAAGAAGCTAAGGTCCGGACTTCACTTCAAGCCTTCCTTATCGCAACAATTCGCTGCGTCGACTTCTCAAATGCGGCCCGATCCAGCCTGCCAGACTATAGCGTCAACCGCTTTGACGCCCTGCGACACTTTCCTTAAACCGAAGCAAGCACAATATCCATGCCAGCATCCAAGGCTAAGATGGCAAGCTCGCCAGTGTTATCAAACCTCTTGATAGCGCCGGCCTCGAGCGCATCCCTGATAGTAACGCCTCGAAACTGGAGCCTATCGCGTAGCTCTTGCATCCACTTCTTGCTCAGACCAGAAAGATTCTTGCTATCGACAGCAGGATATACTGCCCAGGACGGCATGATCGTCCTGACGCCAGCCTTGATTGCGTCCCTGTGAGGAGTTTCGTCAATGTTTCCAAGTTCTGCCAATGATACATTGAGGGTAGCACGCTGGAGATCCGTGTTGGCATATGTCTTTACAGCGCCGACTCCCGGAAAATGTTTCGCTGTGGCGATATACCCTCGTGATTGAAGAGTCGTAATCCAGGAACCAGAACACTCCCTTACGAAGGCAGGGTCCATGCTGAATGAGCGCTCAAAGCTGTCTGAAGCCTCCTGCTTCGCGAATACGTCTAAGACAGGAGCAAGGTCGCCGTTTGGGTGATACTTCGAGAAAACATCAGCCACTGTCGAGCCAGCCGACGCAGCTGCTGCAGCAGGACTTTTCGATGCGTCTATCTTCTTCGGAAAGTCGCAGGGCCGCCTGGCAAGCGATTCACCTTCCCGCCTTCTTGATCTGTGAGGATTAGAAGCGGAAATTCAAGGTATCTCCGATAGTTTTCATATGCTTCCTATAGCGACTTGATCTGGTCATGGAGTTTATCGCTGGCAGTCTCGGTGAAGAAGATGACGCCTCCCACCTTACCGACGGTCGTCGCATCAAACAGTTCTTGAGGAACCGTTTGCCCTGCCCAGCTCCAGATTACATGATATCCAGCGTGTACCATCTCGCTACATGTCCGCGCCGATGTCCCGCTCCGTGTGGTCAGGAATGCCGTGGCCAGCAATAGTACGCTGTGTGGCTTATCATACTGCGTCGCGATAAGTCTTTCTCAAGAGCAAGCGTTGACTGTGCTATGACAACGAAGCCGACATGAAGTCGGAGATATTGCTCCCATGGTTGCCATGCCCATCTCTCGACTTCTCGCCAAGGGGTAGGGCTTCCTCGGGGGAAACTCTATTGACAAAGAGCGAAATGTTCGGACATCGCTCACTTCAAGTATTCTGCGGTCGGCTTGCCGGTCATACCTGGAGATGCTATGCGAGCAGCAATTCATTCAGGACTGTAGGTTTGGATAGGATTTGTGGCATCGTGCTCGATGAAATCGCCGGAACTCAGCTTTTCAGCGGTCGTGTACCACAGATGATCCAAGACAGTCTGGTTTTGCTGCCACTTGAGCCAAGTCACAGCTTGAAGCAAACAATCAGCCAGGTCATCCAGTTTGCCTCCTGCTAGGCTCATGGCTTGTTTGCTCTGGCGCGTGTTCAGCTTGAACGCCTCTGCAATCCTCGTGGCATTTCCCTCGTACTGCAGCTCGATTTCAGACGTCCCCAAGACCCAGGAGCGCACAATATCGACCTTGTCTTTCTTCTCAATCTTCCTTCTGTCAGACATGGCGTGGTCAATCATGGTCTGCATCTGACGGTTGTGATCGCTGAATAGAGTCGGCGGTATCGAGGATGTTGAAGCTGCAGACGACCAGAATTGTGCTACTCTGGCCGGACTGACGGCATGAACGGTGGGGAATGCAGTTATGTGGCCTTCCTGCCGTAGTGTTTCCAGTGAAGCCCATAGCATGCTTTCCAGCATATTCACCCGAACGGTCCATTCCTGAATGGCCGCAGCACCGCCGGAACGAAAGCGCTGGCGCTCTAGCAGTATCGTGCTTGGTTCGTGACTGAGAAGGTCTTTCGTGACTCTGCAGGCCGTTTTGGATAGCTCTCCGGGCGTGAAAGAGTCCTTATGCAGCGAAACAATACTCTTAGCTCTCCCGCGCTTGGTGGATTGTTCAGGTTCGGTGGTCTCAGCCGGAGTAGATGCTCCAGCCTCCTTGGACACAGCACTGTCTAGCAGGTCCTTTCGTGTCCAGGCGCTCACTTTCAGAGTAGTCTTGTCAGACCTCGTTTTGGATGTCCAAGGCTCGAGCACGCAGTATGCCAGATTACGGATGCCCATGTCCAGGCTAACGATTCTCCCAGAAGGTGTCTCACGCTTCTGCCGGACAGTAGCTGGAGTGAGTAGTGCCTGAAGTTCAGCTTTGGTTCCGGTCATGGGGAGTCCGGTGAGATATGCCCAATACTTGAGCTGCCGACTCTTTAGAGCAGGCTGTCGAAGAGCAGCCATGTTTAAGATATGGCGGTGCCTGGGTTTGGATCGTGCGGAGAAAGCATTCACATTCCTACCGCCATGCACCAACGTCCGCCTGGCTACGAGACTTGCCGATAACTAGGGTTGAACGCATTCCCAGTGTTTGCAGCATCATGCGATGAAATACGTACGGAGGGGGAAATGATATCGCGGAGTGGTGGTGTCGCTGTCACAGCGACAGGAGCTATGTTGCCAGCGCGACCCCCCCGCACGGGCCACTTGGTGATTTTGCTCGTCAACACGGCGGCTCATCAACATCATGTGAAAGAATTGCAAACATACGTGTAGTAGAGGACCTCGGAAGCGTAGACGGCTGGCGCCGAGCGCCAATATGGTTGCATGTTGCATGTTGCATGTTGCAGTGCCACCAAAAAGAACAACCGAGGATCAATCGGTTCATGTTCGGCCGGAGCCGCGGCCCTGAGATCCAGCCGCGCCTCTCACGCTCCGCCCCATCTTCCACGCAAATGTCTTCTGCGTGGCGACATAGCCGTGATAACAGCCTGCTTCGAGAGCCGCACGTGATCCACGCTACTTCTAGGAGCATATCAAGCATGGACGCGGCATTGATATGGCGCCATGTGGCCCAACTGCCACGAGCGTTCGGAGAGTCTCCATCCAGCCAGCTGACATATGGAACGGAGCGCCGTTCTCCGGAGCAACTGGGGGTGATGGTGTTGTCAGTCCGGGTAGATGACTTCCATCTTCACCACTCTCTCGTCCAACCCACCACCACTGCTGGAGCACAGAGACCTCTGCACAGCGATCAAGACCGACAAAATGAAATACCAGGACTTCGATGTTGCGCAGACTTTGGCCGAACTCACTATCACTGAGAAGACTGCATTGGTGTCGGGTGTCGACTTCTGGCATTTGGCCGCCGTTCCACGACTGGGCATACCTGCGATCCGGGCATCCGATGGGCCTAACGGCGTGAGAGGTACCAAGTTCTTCAATGGCTGCCCAGCGGCTTGCCTGCCATGCGGTAAGTGGTCTTGAAGGACGCCACATGTTCGACATACTGAAGCTCCTCCTCCAGGGACTGCGCTTGGAGCCACATGGGATAAGGATCTCGTGCAAAAGGGTGGTGAGCTCATTGGCAAAGAGTGCATTGCCAAGGGAGCATCAATCTCTTTAGGCCCGACAGTCAATATGCAGAGATCGCCGCTCGGTGGCAGAGGTTTCGAATCGTACTCAGAAGACCCGGTGCTCGCAGGTCATTTAGCAGCAGCATCTGTCAAGGGCATCCAGTCCACTGGCGTTGCCGCTACCTTGAAGCACTTTGTTTGCAACGATCTAGAGGACAAGCGAATGTCCAGTAACAGCATAGTCACGGAACGAGCGCTGCGAGAAGTGTACCTGCTACCATTCCAGATCGCGCAACGAGATGCTCAACCATGGGCGTACATGACTGCATACAACTTGCTCAATGGCCTACACTGCAGTGAGAACCCTAAGCTCCTTCAAGATATCCTGCGCAAGGAGTGGGGCTTCGATGGGCTGGTGATGTCCGACTGGTTTGGCACGTATTCGACGGCTGAGGCGCTCAAAGCTGGCCTGGATCTAGAGATGCCCGGACCACCCAACCTCAGAGGGCAGCAGATCAGCTTGGCGATGAGATGTGGAAAAGTGCTGAGACATCATCTCGATGCACGAGTTACACAAGTGCTGAAGTTGATCAAGAAGCTGCTCCCACTGCAGATCGAAGAGAATGCCGAAGAGAGGACCATTGACTCAGCAGAGACCGCTGCCCTCCTACGATCCATAGCTTGCGACGGTCTAGTGCTGCTCAAGAATGAAGACTCACTATTGCCGCTCAAGAAAGAGCGGACCACTGCCGTGATTGGGCCAAACGCGGATTTCGCTGCTTTCTCTGGGGGCGGATCAGCTGCTCTTCTTCCCTACTACACCGTGACACCTCTTGCTGGTGTAGAGGGCAAGACCCAAAACGTACAGCATGAGCTTGGTGCACCTGGCTGGAAGCGATTACCTCTGCTCTCTCGTGTGGCCAAGACGAACACTGGCAAGTTCGGTCTGATCATGAAGTTCTACCTGGAGCCACCCACCAAGGCCGACCGCACAGCGATCGATGAGCTCCACATCCGTGACACCAACATCTTTCTCTTCGACTACAAGAACCCGCAACTCCGCTCCCATCTCTTCTACGCCGATGTCGACTGTAGCTTCACACCTGAGGAGACGGCAGAGTACGAGTTCAGCTGTTGTGTGGCGGGAACTGCCAAAGTCTTCGTCAATGGCGAACTTATCGTGGATAACATGACCAAGCAACGACCAGGCGACTCTTTCTTCGGTATCGGCACGACGGAAGAGATCGGTAGCATCAAGCTCGAAGCTGGTAAATCCTACGATGTCCACGTCGACTTCGGGTCTCTGCCCACTCTGACCTACAAGCAAGAAGGCGTCACTGCCTTCGGTGCTGGTGGAGTCCGACTTGGCTGCCATCGCAAAGTTGACACCAAGACTGAGATTGAGCGTGCGGTGGCACTAGCGAAGAAGGTTGACCAGGTTGTCCTCTGCGCTGGTCTCAACAGCGACTGGGAATCTGAAGGCCACGATCGCGAACACATGGATCTCCCACCCGGCTCGGATGAGCTCATTGAGGCTGTCATCGCTGCGAACCCCAACACCACTGTTGTGATCCAATCCGGTACCCCCGTGACTATGCCCTGGGCCAGCAAAGCCAAAGCTATCGTGCAAGCATGGTACGGTGGCAACGAAACTGGCAATGCCATTGCCGATGTGCTGTTTGGCGATGTCAACCCTTCTGGGAAGTTAAGCTTGAGTTTCCCGAAGAGAAATGAGGATAGTCCGGCTTTCCTCAACTACAAGAGTGATGACAACAGAGTCATTTACGGCGAGGACGTCTACATCGGATACAGATTCTACGAGAAGACGAACCGTGAGGTTCTGTTCCCGTTCGGACATGGGCTGAGCTACACTACTTTCAAGATGGACAACCTGGTCATCAATGCGAGCGAGGATTCCGACGATGTCACTATCGCAGTAGACGTTTCGAACACCGGCAAGGTCGCTGGTAAGGAAGTCGTTCAGGTATACGTCTCGCCGCAAAGTCCGAGCATCAACCGGCCGAAGAAGGAATTGAAGGGATTTGCCAAGGTGTTTGTCGAGGCTGGAAAGACTGAGAAGGTAGAAGTGAAGCTCTCGAGGAAGTATGCGACGAGCTTCTATCACGAGGGTAGGGATGCTTGGCTCTCGGAGAAGGGGAAGTATACAGTGCTGGTGGGCAACTCGAGCGCGAGCACGCCATTGAGCGGTCAAGTCGAGGTGGCGAAGGACCTTGTTTGGAAAGGGCTGTAAACTTCCGGGAGATCTGATCTTGTTCATGACGCTGAGAAGTTTGTTGAGAAGTTCGGAATATATCTCAGGACCTACGTCTGATGGACGGCAGCGCTTCTGCCTCACGAAGGCGTTCCCAACTCTTTGCCATGGTGAAATTACCACAGTTCAGTCACGTGCGACCCATTCCAAGCTTCGCCACGCTGTTCCTAAGCTCTAGCCAAGATCTTCATCGCCTCGCTCAAGCTCGCGATCTCCTTCTTGAGCTGCGCTCTGGTTCTCTGGAGTCCCGGCGCCTCGCCAGCGATCTCAGCGAGATCCTCCGCCGACAGTCTGTTGACGAAGACAGGCGAGAACAGCGCAAGCGGGCTTGTGTCGCAATGCAGGAGGTGGTGGGAGATTGCCTGCTTGCACACGTTGTCGATGAAAGTCTTGAGGCTGACCTTGTAGTACGACTTGAGGATGTCGTGAATGTCTTGCACCACGTGCTCGTCGTTGGACATGTTGTGTGCGGTGGCTGCTTGATCGATGCGAACCACTTTGCGGTTCGAGGTGTCCATGAAGGAGTTCTTCTCCATGGCGGCCATGACTTTGCCTTGGCGACTGGGAGGTTGGTCAGTAAGCTGTTCTTCACATCGTGCACGCTGCGACGAGAGGCACACCAGCATCCGTAATGCTGCAGAATGGAGCGCGTTGTGCAGCGCACAGCTTCGATAGCATCAGTACAACCAGGCGTAGCGCCGTGGCTTCAGCGTTAAGATCATAATGGCAACTCACCTCTTCTGCAGGTTGTCGTTGAAGTAATGATTCATGGTAGTCGGGATGTCGCTGCTTTCGACCTGGAGGAGAAACTTGGCATTCATAATCGCAATCTGGTATCTGTTGACCAGTTCGTCAAGCAGTATGCGCAAGATGCCGCTGCGGACGTCCGTATCGGAGCAAAGATGGTTCAGAGCGGCCTCGATGAATCTGTGGACCATCGCCACCACGTCGCTGACGTAGCCAAGAGAAATATCCTCCCACTTTGAGGCCTGCTTGCGCATAGTGGTCGCGAGGATGGTGGCATTGAAGGTACCTATCAAACAGAGAGTTGTTAGTCACATGCGATGATCATGTGGCTGGATGGTAGGATCAGCAAGCACTGAGCAGGAGTGGAGTGTGCCTCAAATAAGTGTGAAACGTACCCAGCTCGAAGCCACGATTGCCCAGGAAGACTTTGAGAAGCCACTCCTTGATCTCCTCACGCTCTGTGAAAGGCA
Organism: Mycosphaerella arachidis; assembly: GCA_001297265.1. NCBI lineage: Eukaryota > Fungi > Ascomycota > Dothideomycetes > Mycosphaerellales > Mycosphaerellaceae > Mycosphaerella > Mycosphaerella arachidis. The sequence continues at coordinate 101,678 of LIHB01000079.1, forward strand.
GCTCGGTCTGTGGGTGCAAGATGTCTACGAGCTCTTCCGCGTCCTCTTGCTTGCGAACCTGGAAGGCGTGTCCTTCCTCGAAGGTCATCGTGGGCTGTCCATGCTTGCCAAGGAAAGCGTAGAGCTGACCGTAATCTGTCATCTCATCGGAGAAGAGCTTCATGCGAGCTATAATTGCAGGAGCAATGCGAAGGTCATCGTTAGAGAAGGCTTCGTCGGCTCCATAGTTGGCGTTGAGGGCAAGGAACACGAGGCGCTGAAACTTGGTGGCCAGTTCGGTAAGATAGAGCATCTGCTCCATGGATCCGCTTCGCTCTGGCCCGAGCTTGTTGAGACGAGTCTGGTGAGCACCAAGTCTGGACTTGATCTCGTTCTTGACCTGAGCAGTATTAGCTTTGCCTCTTCTCGGCTGGCAGGCGGAGAGGATACTTGCCTTTGGGAACACCTTCTTCACCAGCGTGGCCAGCACTTCCTTGAGACGAATCCTCAAGGAGTCGACGCCGACCTTGTCTTGATCAATGCCGTTCCACGGAGCAGTCGAGCGGAAGAAGCTGGTCTCCAAGCTGCCGCGATCGAGAGTTGTGTCTGCAAGATCCATCTGGCCAGGGTTGCGAATGATGTGCCATCCCAGCTTCATTATACGAGCACGCCCCTCCACGAGATCGACCACCTTCGACTCCGCACCTCTATCAACGAGGTCTGGCTTGGTAAGTACACCAAGTGTCCGATCGCCCGATGGATCTACTTCTCGGGCAAGTTCGAGGATCTCCTGTGTTGCCACATCGATGTTGGCAGGAATGACAGCGAGCATCACCGATCTTGGGTTGATCATGTAGCCGTATACCATGTTCCGCACCAGCTCGATGTCAGCTTTGGTGGTCATTCCCTCCGTGGTGCTCTTGAAAATGCCTGGTACATCTATAACGCTCAGGTGCTCTTGGTCCGGACCGGAGATCTCGAGGTGGAGGACGTCATTCGAGAAGGTGGGCTTCTGTCCGCCATCGGAGTCGTCCGTAGCGAGACCCATCTCGACGTGCACCTGTAGAGCTGTCAGCCTCGAGAACCGCCGTGCGAGAGAAGGCGATCCACCTCTTGCATAATTCTTGTGAATGCAGCTGAGTCGAGCGAGGCCACAGTCTTCTGGTATGCCTTTGCACGAGCGGTGTGCTCAGGAGAGGCATGCCGATCTGGTATGATGGAGACCAGGATCTCCGTGTTGGCTGCACGGCGGAAAACGATCTGCGTAGCAAAACGTGTGCAGAGACCACTGTCTCTGGGTAGTGGCTTCTTGATGAGACCCTCCAATACACTGCTCTTTCCAGACGACTGATCGCCAACAACTACAATCTGCGGCAAGTCCACAAGCTCCCCTACGCCACACGCAAAGAGTTTGTCAATCTTGTCAAGCATGGCAGGCTCTGCTAGGCCATAGTCGGTGGACCTTGGCGGCATCTTGATGAGTTCGCTGTGTGATGCTCAAGCACAATGTCGTAGCTGTGCGGTGGCGGTGGTTGTCTATGGTTGTATCTGGTGGGCAAAAAGAGTTGCGATGTGTTGGTTGAAGATGTCAGAGGGGTGGAAAGTTTCTGCATTGTCAGTTGTCAAGCAAACGAGTTCTTTATGCCGTTTGTAGCAGGTTTTCGGCATAATCCTGGTCGCACGGCGGCTGCCTACGTTTTCACGACGCTTTCACTCCAGCTTCATATTCTGCCCGAAGGAAGGCACTCGAAGCAGAGAATATGACTTGCAAGTGAGCGCAAAGGAGATTTGTTGAAGTGAGGCCATCGCAATTCCTGGTGATCGCCTCTGCTTCTTTTCAAGTTGTCCCACGATTCACCTCGTATCTTGGCAGCATGTGGCCGCGATGCGGTATGGCAGATTAAGTCCGTCAGCCTGTTCTTGCAGCTGCTTCGACGTCATGAAAGACATTGATAAGAAGCGGACATTTGCCAAGATCACGGTTGTTACACCTCCGCTACGTTGCGTCAGCGGTAGATTTGTTGGTAGAGGCGCAATCTACCAGCTGTAGCTCTCCTCCACAAAAGCGACAACAGCCATCTTGTTTCTCCTGACCAGTCTGGAAACAATAACTCGCACGTCATCAGCCATACTCGGCGGTCCACTGACAACAACCGCAGTCCCATCCCCGTGCTGACCTTCCTCGTGAATCTCCCGTTCGAGGATCGCGGTCAAGTCCATACGCTCGCCTTGTGTGATGTTGACCTCGGCACCGGCAAATGCAGGGTCGTCCAGGATGTCCCGGATGACATTGGCAAGACTCGCCTTCCGCACGCCCCAGAACAGCTTGTTACGGCCGACATGTCTGGATAGGTAGGGCAGTATTGCGGTGATACCCACGCCGCCAGCGAAACATATGAGATTCGGAAACGACGATAGGTCGTGATCGCCAACCAAGCTCTGGCCGTATGACGATTCGACGAGGAGTGGGAATGTCTTGCGGTGGCGCAGCCTCGATGTCAGGCCGGGGTGGGTTCTAATGAAGAACGTCAAGCCGACCTTGAACGATTTGCAGTCATGTGTAGACAACATCCGGGAGCGAGCAGGACAGTCGGAGCCAGAGTCTGACTCCATGACCTTGATCTCATGGTCAAGGGTCTTCTCATCGGCCACGGCAAAAGCCTCTGGTGCTGGTGATGTACGGTGTGCTACCAGAGCGCCCGCGACTGAAAATGGATGATTCTCCCATACTCTCCACGTCAGCGTCGGAAAGTACAGGTAAGCTTGTCCGCTTGCTGAAACGCCAGGAATGTCCAGCCGAACGTAGTCCTCGTCGATGATAGTGACTTGACCGTGTCTGATTCCATTCCTCGCGATCCGCAGGAAACGCATGAGACGATCGAAGCCCCAAAATCCGAAGGCAATATAGAGCCACGTCTCGTAGCCCCATTGGAAGTTGAAGCGCAACACCACATGATAAAGACAGCCGATGAGAACGAAGAATGCGAGGACCTGATGCCCGACCAGAAACAGCTCATAGGCTTTTTGACGTACTCTCAGAGCCGAGAGCGGTAGCATGATCACCGAGCCAAGTGTTGCGACGATACCCCATATCCAGTACGGGAGCTTCGACTCAGCGGCATGCTCGTGCTTGTCCAGGTAGAGCTTCAACAGGATGGCAGAGTGGAGACATGCTTGCAAAGTGGCGATGACCGCAAGCCATCGATGGAGTAGTAAGTATGTGGAGTGCGACCAGTTGGTGACGTACAGAAGAAGGTTGTTACGACCGGCGTAGAGAATCATCAAAGCGAGATTGACGAAGCTCAGGACGCCCGTGCGATATGAGACCAATGATGCCACTTCGATCGATACCGAGGCCCACCAGCTGTCTGGAGTCTTTACTTCGTATCCGACAGAGCATGTGATGATGTTGATGATCCAGATGTAGGCAATGAACAGTGCTTGACCACGAGTCGGCACGAGTAGAGTGTTCGCAAGAGGGACGCGATGCTTGACGCCGTATGCCGGTGGGTCGATAAACATGGCATTGAAGCGACTTACGAAGGGCCTCGGGAAAGGTAGGAAATGTAGCAGCGATGTCAGAATGGGAATACCAGCTCCTGTAAGCAGTAACACGAGGCTAGGGAGAGTCAGCACAGCTAAGATATAGATGCACTAGGGGTAGCACTCACCCCATCGTGACATGCATGCGCTCGTTCCTTTCGAAGACGGAGTCTGCGTGGTAGTTGGCAAGCCATGTCTCGTCGTCCACAAGGCTCGGATCCATCAGCATCTCCTCTGGGTTGGTCACGTTCGTCGGTGGCGTCCGGATGATGTTGGCCAACGTCTGCTGATAAGTCTCCTTTGGCTCGGGCTGGCCAGGCTGTCTCCCTGTGACACGACGATTCCACCATTGCTCAAGCGTGTATACGGGATGATGTTGACAATGCTGAGAAAGGCAGTACGCGAGGGATTGGAGGTATGCGTCGTTGGTGGCATAGCACTCAGGACTCGGCGTGGTCTTCTTCTCCCCCATTCCAGCCATGCGCTTGGCGAGGGAGTGGTCACTGGAGTCGCCTCCACAATCGAGTGCGTAGGCCGACAAGACATCGCGGCATGCTGTCGCACACGCTGGCTTGTACATGGTGATGCCTGCGGGGATGGTATTGAGTCAATGCTCGCGAACGAGGCAGAAGTGGTGCTCTTACCGTAGCCCACGAATCCGGAGCCTGGCGTTCCACTCGAGCCCAGGACCGAGGAGGAGAGGGAGAGAGCGAAGGGAAGCCAGTATGCGTTCAGAGGCGCACGGACAGCCATGGTGGGGGGGGGAGGGGGGGAGGGGGGGGGCGAGATTCCAGCTGAGGTTCCAGTAGAGTAGGACGACGACGACGCACAGCTTCGATGGATGGGGAGCTTCCATTCCACGCGTGGCGTCGTGCACCATCATCAATCATATACCAACGCTCCTCTCGTACGGCTACTGATCTGCCGAAGACGGCCGTGTTGTATTATGCTGGAGTATGCGGGCGAGAGGTCGAGCATTGCGGCGAGAGTTTTCCAGGGTGTGCCTTAACTTGCTCAATCGCGCTCTGGCAGGCGTTCTTCAACGGCTTGGGCACGGCAAGAGCGATGCACGATAAGGGAAAGTGCGACATGTAGTTATTCTGTGCTTCTCACCTGTCAATGATGAATGGCGGGCACTGTACTGTGCGGGTACTGTACTGTACTGTACTGTACTGTACTGTACTGTACTGTACCGTACCGTACGGTTTGAGCACATATGCGCAATGCTTGTTATGATCAAGAGCGTACTGTAGGACGTGTCGTATTGGCATCGTCTCGAATCGAATCCAATCGAACCGGATCGCTTCGGGCCGGGGAAACCAATCAGCCTCCTAGAGCTCTGGACCGACGTGCCGAAGCAGGCATCGGCCCTTGATCCTTCACCTTCCCCTCCCCACCAACTCGTCAGTCCGGAGCACACCATCCTTCTTCTGTAAGCTCACGTGACACGCAAATCCGACGGCCTCACGTAAAGAGTGGCAACTGTGGTGTGGTCTGCTCCATTTCCGGCTAGCGCGTGTGATACCCATCGACGTGGAACGACCACGTGGGGCGGGAGCATCCCCGATCGCTTAGAGAGCTGCATGGAGGAGCAATCTATATGACACGGCCCAACATCTGTGTGAAGAGAAACCTCCACTCTGCTCCCGGCAGTCAGTCGTCTGGAGGGAGTGGACCGCACCGTCGGGAACCCGTGCAATCAGCCTCGACAATGTCAACACTGCAAGAAACAGCGCCAGAACGGCCGCACCAGAGAGAGACCTTCGAGGCAGATCACCATCCTACAGGAGCCGGAGTCTGGCAGTCGACGCTCGTCTGGTAGAAGAAATCCTAGTGCTCGCGCCCGGTACATCTCTCTCCTTATACCGGCATCGCTACGAAGCCTGCTGCAGCTGGTGCGACATGGCGCAACCCTTAGACCCATTGCCATAAAGAGACTCGTCGCGTCCGAGTCTGCTTCCCATCATATAGCAGAGACTGCCGATCCGTGCCTATCCTTTTCTTCGACGACGTTCCTTCTTCGCTTCCGCACATATACACTCTCGATACCCCTTTGCTGTATTTTCTCTACCAGCAGGTCTGACCCATTGCGCGCATTCGACCTTCTCGCCAAACCGCCGCTTCGTGGACTATCATTCCGACCCAAAGCATTGTTCCGCTTCGCCCGGCATGAATGGACGGCCTTAGTACCAACCCGGACGTTCACTACGTCAACCCGCAGAAGGAGCTCAATATTGGTATTTGGACGCTGTATGGAGCCGCGACCGCATTCCTAATCGCGCGAATATGGACCAAAGTCGAACGCCGTCACGGACTGTGGTGGGATGATTACATTCTGCTGCTCGCTTGGGTGGGCACCCTGTCGCCGCCGACTGATTGCATACCTACTGACCGCAGCACAGGTCATCCTCACGGCAACGGACATCATCATAACGATCGAGTATGCGACTGGATACAACTCCCCCGAGTGGGATGATCGCATGCACATATTGGTCCTTATTACTACGTGCGGGACTCTGCTGGGCCAGTCCTTGACCAAGTCGGCATTCGCCGTCACTCTGTTGAAGCTGACGAGAGGCTTCACGTACTGGCGCGTCTGCCACGGAATTCTGTGGTTCTGCATAGTCACGATGATGTCTTACAACATCGCCAGGGTATGTCTGTCCATCGCGCCCCGCGAGCGAGGACCTCAATACTAATGAGTGCCAGTGCGTCGTGGAGTGGGGAAGGATCTGCAACGATCCCGACTATCAATTTTGGTACAGGCTCGACTTTTGCTTGAGCACACACTCAAGGAATAGGTTCAAGGAAGGGGGAAACTGTAATTCACCGTCGACGGAATGGGTATGAACAGCATACTCACTGACCACACACAGACTACAACGTCGTCATGGACTTCGTATTTTCAGCGTTTCCATGGGTTATCACATACGACCTCGACATGAAGCGCAGGGAGAAGATCGCACTGTGCCTGACCATGAGTCTGGTAAGTCACTTTCCCACTGGCACCGGCATGAAGACACGGCTTACATCCATCACAGGGCATGGTCGTCGCGATTGAATCAGCCATTCGAACAGAGTGGAAATACGATGGTGAGTGAGCTTCAAGATCTTGACATCCTTGCATGTCTTCGAACTGTGCTGATCTTCGACCCTTCACTTTTAGGCAACGACAAGGACGACCGGTACTTCTGGTGAGTAAGCTCAGGCACAGCAGCCATAGTGCGACATCCGAGACGCTCAGAACGTTCCTGGCTTCTGCCCTTTCATTTGAAGCACTCGGGCTAACATACCGTACCTTTAGGCGCAACGCAATGTCTAATATCTGGTACAGTTCCGAGGTTACTGGCACAATAATTGTTCAATGTGTGCCGATCCTACGCCCGCTTGTTCAGGATCTGCACACTAGTTTACGGTAAGTAATGGAGGCACCAGGCATGGAGCGGTAGGTTAGCCAGCGATGCAGCGTTTGAGACAGATGTTGCACGAAGCGCCTTGCTCCATGCTTACATCACTCTCCGAGACACTGCCACGTGCGGTTCGCGTGTAGCTGACCACCGTCTGTTTGGCAGATCTAAAAGATTGGGTTCCACGGTTGATGAGGTGGCATTGGCCAGAGTAGAGCCAACAAGCTGGTATCACGCGAAATGAGATCAATGTGACTATCATGGCTGATGCTTTCCTGGCCACCCATAGTCACGCTAAATGAGATTAATGTTCTAACTTAGTTGATGCTCTCTTGGTCACCACTAGCACCGGTCGTTACCGTGGGTGGCGTCATAGATGCAGAGCGCTTTATGAGTGCCGAGAGTGCCCAATGGGCGCGGCGACACGAATACCGACATTCGATGGAGCGAACATGCGCCGTAGTGACGATGACAGAAACCGCGAGCGTGCTAAAGGACGAAGCACTTGAGGCCTTTCCTATACAAGCCTGTCTTATCACGGCTGTTCGGCGGCAGAGATACTGTACTAAGGAGGCGTACGGTAGGAGTTTCCATTTCCCTCGATAGCTAGTTTCATATCGCGATAGCATACGGCCTCTACGGCAACAAGGTGTAGCAGCCTCAATTCTCGTTGATTAGATAGTTGTCTTACTGGCAAGTTGAAGGTGTACTGACACAATGTCGCTACTACACGGTACGAAGTACGGCGTTGGGGCAGCGGTAATTGTGTTGTACCTAAGTGGCCACATGAGTAGAGCTTAGTGCGGAACCAGTTGGAGCCCCCTTGTCGGAGAAGCCCGCTTGGGCCTGCGCCGGATCTTCTGAAAGTCGTCGGCTTAACTTCAAACTTAACGGGCTTCAAACTGCTTGCAACAACATTCTGTCCTACGTGCAACCCGTGCGGTTAGGGGGTCAGGGTGGCTAGGATAGTTAGGGAGGGGTTAGGAGCGTTAGGTAGTATCTATTAAAAAGTCCGTCCCTCAGTCTACTGATTAGAATTGTTTAGGAGTTGATGCTAGACCTAGGCTTGGCGCTTGAGATGTGGTGGCCCCAACAAGTTTCGAGCTTGGTGGACCCCCTACATTAGATATGAGGTCGCTACCAGACATCAACTTTTTCATCATATAGCACGTAGTACAATGACGCTACATGAGTTTTGTGCCTTAACACGAGCAGCGAGAAAGAAGCAATAGGAGGGCTACTAGATGGCCTAAAAGAGAAGGCGAACCCGCTTAGGTATTCTACGAGTGACTCAATTACAATAGCGACCTTTTGATATTGCTTATACGACGATATAGCGACGACAGCAACAACGTGAAAGTGTAGGATAAGACGTAAAGCAGCAGCAACTACAAGTAAGTTGTACGATAGGCGGTGCGACAGTGACATTAGGCTAGCATGCGGCAGTAGCAAGTCCGACCGTACAGGCCCTAAGAAGTCATCAGACCATCACTGGCAATCGAGATATTGGGAAGTCCAGTTGGGGATCTAGACCGCACGATGTACGCTCGAGGCTCTACAGCCGTTTGAGGCTGCTCCCCCGACTCAGCATAGTACAGATCACCGCGTCTCATGGGTAGAGCTGTGCAGTCGTGGCAGCTACTCGGCCACTAGGCTGTGGCCACTAGGGCTTTATGTCGGCATAAAATGACCAACCCAGGAACGATTCGTACTGCCTGATTGGGCAGCACGATAGCCCGGAGGCCGGCCCTGCTTGTCACGTGCATTATTTACTACTATCATTTATGATCGCGCCTAACACTTTTGTGACTGTCATAAACAATTGACGTCGTCGTTCAATCTGCCATAGTGGCCAAACTTGGATCACATGGCTGTCGCTCGGGCCAACATGGCCACTATCCCTTGCAACGGTCCTCTCTGCCTGGGTGTCTGATGCAACCGCATATCAGGTGTCCGTAGGGCCACGGAGGCATGTACATGGCCACTCGGCTCTGCTCATGGAGTTGCGAAGTGATGCCCACGTAATGAACAAGCTACACCACAGCCTCGGGATAGAGTAGTGCGAGATCGCGTTTTCCACGGGTAACGTCCTTCGCACGCAAAACTTGTGCCAGGAACCTCTAAACAGCCTAGTCACCACCAAAAAAAATGCTCGCGCGGGTATGACTGCGAGGCTTGCAGTATGATTTGGTATGTGTGGAATAATGCCCGCACCCGACAGCGCTACCCCCAACAGCTCATCCCGGAAATGTGACTTTCCTCCTTCATTACTATCGATGAATCAGCAATTGCACGCACTGGAAAGTGCTGGGCAGCATCCGTCGCTCGACAATGCCGTGGAACTGGAACGTCGCGAACAAAAGCCTCGAATGTAACCCGGCACGCCCCCTATGATTGCGTCGTCCCTCTTGAACTTGAGACCTCATCACGGGTATGGGATCGGACGCCGACCATTGCGCTGGACCTGGTTGATGAAATTTCACGGCACGGAAGGCGAACAATGCAAGCGTCGCACCACACTGAGGGCTTGGTTTTTTGATTCTATAAGAATAAGCCTGGCATGGCCCCCATCGTACAGGTTCGTAATTCAGCAACACACGATACAACACATACACATCGGCAGACGTTATACTTAACATCAAGTTCAGCATTTGCGCCACCATCCTCGCTCTTGCAGTGACGGCTCTTGCCAATCCAGGTTACTGGGTATGTCAGAACATCCATTTCCCATCTACGCTGCGGATATGATACTGACTTTATGGGTGTTTTCCAGACTTGTGTCAAGTGGGGCAACTACTGCTATATTGATGGTAGTGATCACTTGCCTTGCAATCCAGGGCATGCTTGTCTGACAAATGGGAACGGGTAAGTCTAATGCATGCGAAGGGGAGGGGAGAACAGGTGCTAACGAGGTGCCTTGAATAGCTGCACGCCAATTTCTGACGACGGCGTGAGATATAACAGAGCGGACTGTTCTGATTAGAAGTGGTGCGCGATGCGTCGAGGGTGGATTGTAGCTGATAGATGGGAAACCCTTTCCGTTGACAAGTTACATACTTGACACCGTCTCATTTTTTGACTCGCCAATTCGCTTTCTATCCGCTTGAATGGGTCCTGAACCTTCAAGAGCTCCCTCGTCAAGGCTCTCTCTCCCACGCAACAACCACCGACGCGTCCAACGTCGCCCCCCCCCCCCCTTCTTTTTCCTCCCGTCGGCCTATCACAGTGGGGCACGTCGCGGACAAACGTCCTTCACTCTCCAGCACGGGCTTAATAACCTCACAAAGCACCACAATCTGCGTCGTATATAACAACCCAAAGTCTCACCGGGAAAAATTACCGAGCGTGCGACGCTGCTAGTTGAGGCCAAGGAAGCTGTGCAGTGCAGCTCGTACGCCCAGCTGGCACAACTCGCGAACAAACTTCCGCCACGAATTTGTCAAGAAGTCGCAGGTGGGACCGCAAGTCAGGCAAGGGAGCCATGGGTCAACACAATTTCCAATGCGCGGAAAGTCGAGAGGGTAAATGCAGTGTTCGCAACAGTCAACCGCCAAGGCTGACTGACCAAGGGCCATTAACTCAGGTTTTGCACGTATCCTTGTGCGGTTCTGCAGAGATATGTACAACCTGCCTGAGTGGCTCGGGTGCAGTCAATCAAGCTAAGTCAGGGCCTTTGTCGGCGCGTCAAAAGCACGGGGTTATCACGTTGGACCGGATGCGTAAAGTACCAGTCAATTGACCGTTGCGCTCACTGGGCGAATGAAGATGGCGATCTCACGAATATGGCTGATACGGATTGAGCCGAGAGCTGTCAATCTGCATATGAACAGACTATAGTCGTTCTTGTCCGATCTCAGCTCGAGCCGGAAGGGTGTCGAGCTGAAGAATTAGTCAAGAGTCTCTCACGAAGTTGGAGACTAGCTCGAGTGATGCCACGAGTTCTTCTCTTGAAGTCGAAGGTATGGCCAAGTCCAATGGTGAGAGCGAGCTAGAGTAGTAATACATATTAGCGATGACCGGAGAAGCATGAGTGGTCGGCAATACGTACCTCGTAGATACGGTTCCTCAGTTCAGCGAGAAATTCGAGAAGACGGAAAGGGTTACTGACCTTGGCGTCGACCTGATCGCGATGTCGCCGATTCCTTCACGGGACGTGGACTAGGGCGTCACAGTGACACCTGGCCCTTTTTCGACCTTGTAAATGTCACTGGTTGAAAGTGCAAGTCACGTCCAAAAAAAGATGCAGCTACCTTGTGCATGCGTTTGTGAAAGTTCCGTGCCATCCGACTAATGCCGAGTCCCTGCGCCTGCGGCTCGCCTTGGCAAGCACATGCCCTGCCGTCCGACGATATCTGACATTAAGCCCGATCAAGAGAGGGGGGCCCAGTACTTCAATGCAGCTCTACAGCGAGCCGAACGACACTAAAGCATCTGGCAGTAAGCAAAAGCGCAAGGGGCTTGCTGCACTCCAAGAGAAAATTTTGGCGACCTCTATTTGCGGTAGCGCCCTCGACTGATCTTGGTAATCAGCAGCTGCACTGGCGATCCGCTCTTGGCGGGGCCAAAGCTCGCTCCTTAAGACGTGGCCGTGCGGACGACATGGTTGACCATTGAGCACTATGCAGGGAGCACCTGCGATCCTGGAATCAGTGCAGCAACCACGAACAAACAGCTCGGACCTGTCGTCATCTCGAAGGTAATCTAATGAGGGTTCATTTGCCGCGATAACATCGCTCTTCGAGCTTAGGATGGTACTGATGCCGAGCGACGTGAAGAGAGAGAGACGATGAGCTCTGCAGCGTGTTCACGATACAGTCCCGTAGCGAATGCATTCAAAGATCACTCGGTGGGCAAGCATTAGAATGGACGACGACAGCTTTCATCAGACGGCCGAAGGCTTCGATAATGACTCTGGATTTTGACACCAAGGACAGTACATCCTTCTAGCCGCTCGCGGACTCAACACGGGGACGAGCCGTCACGTCAGCGGTATCGACGATCTCCCGAATGCAACGGCACAGCATGGCTCACAGACGAACGCAGCCTGTCCCGAGAAAAAAAAGCCCAAAGATAATGTTCTGTAGTCCAGAGCTCTCGGCAGAAGCATATGTATATGTATCACATTACGCAACTACACCTACGCCTTCCCCCTCTCCTGCTCCGGCGCCATCAGCGCTCTACTCTACTCTGTAGGTTCCTGTTTCGGTCCAGGCCGCCATCAGGGTTCGGTGCTCTCGCAGTTGAATGCCCGGGAAGGGTCATGAGAGCATCGTCTTGCCTGTCCCGTCGGAGGAGGGAGGGGAAAGACTCCGAAAGTCTGGGTGGGTGGAGAAGAAATTTCTGTCGCTAGCCTTTTCTCAGTGAGAAAAAAACACAAGAGTGGCCTCTCACGCGGTTCAAGCAAAAGTACAAGCCAGCCCAACACCTCATTCACCAACCCTTGGCGCCTGCACTTCCTCAAGGCTGGGCAGGTATGATAGTTAGAATCGGCGAATGTCAAGCCACATGATGAGAACGCACGCATTTACGCGAAATCGGCCGACTGGCCTGCCAATGGGGGGTTCAACGTCGAATCAGTCACATCAATATACCTCTATCCTATGACTCTGAAGCTCAACTACACTACCAATGGTAAGTACCAGTCGTACTGCACTTCCAGGTGACATATCCATCCTGTCATCTGCTGGACGAATATGTGCTGATTCTCGTCCTTCCATACCCGTCGATGCCCAAGCATCAACTTGTTCCAAGCTCACGTCCCCAACTGTTCCATGGCCTCCACAGCATCGTGAAACTAATCATCGTCATGCCCACGATCCTCCTCATCTCCGACCCCAACATCGTCAGTGGTAGTGCCCGTCCTCGAACGCCTCGTAGTCAAACAAGAAAAGCCATCATCGCAACAATTCCAACCACCGCGGTTCTTCAGCGTCTCATCGGGTTCAGTATCTTCGAGACCAGACTCCTATGCCTTATTCTCGATGCCAACACCGACGCTGTTGACCGCCTCGGGCTCCGGCTCATCCTTCTCCTGCGCATCATTCCTCAAGTCATGCGCCAGGTCGAAGCACTCTGCAAGAAGTGCTTGGACGCTCGCCTGGCCTTCAGGAATATCGTCACCGACCATGAACTTGCCGTCCTTTTTCATGTTGTCGATAGAACTGAGTTTCATGCTGTATGGGTACAGTTCGCGTGGTGAGTCGACGCCGCCGGCTTTCTTGACTTCGATGAGGCATCTCTTAAGGGTCAAGAGTTGGTTGTAGATTGGGAGGAGGGCTTCTGATACAGGTTCCGAGGAGATGATGTATTGGTAGATCATGGCGTAGCTCTTCCTGAGGAGGTACAGAAGAGTCCTTTGCGCATGGACGTCGGATGGTTTGCCTTCTGCATCGAGAAATTGGCCGTCGACACGAGCTTCGTCGACGCGGTCGAGGGTCTTTTGGAAGTCGTACAGGTCAGTCTCGCGAAGTGACCAGGCTTGAGTTAGGGATGCGTTCTCGAGCGTGTTGCGGATCTTGAGGAGTCTGTCGTATAGGTCCTGGAAGCGCGGGTCGATTTTGCCGCGTCTGAGATGTTGTCAGTAACAGAATCAGCAAGACAAATAGTGGATCCATACTTCTGCTCGACGAGGTCCACCCACAAAAGACATCTTGCCAACAGCGACTTAACCAAAACCTCCGGTGGCTGTTGGCAACTCTCGCAAATCTGCATCATAGCCAATCTCTCCGCAAATACCTCCTCGGCACTTTTCCCCTCATAGGGGTTCAAGTCATGCAGCACCTCCTTCTGGATCTCCAACAACTGGGCCTTAAACTCCGCAACCTCCTTCTCCGGATACTGCCGGAAGCGTTAGCAACTCGTCCATCCACAAGAACCAAGCCACGATACTGCCTGCACTCACCTTACTCCGACAATTGCACGCACTCAGACTCCTCAAAATGCTGACCAATTTCTCGTACAGCCTCATCATGCTCCCCTCCAGATTCGCCAACGGAGCCTCCATCTCCCTCAGCGTAGCCCTGCAAACCCCAATCCTCGCATCCAGCAGCGTCAAGATGTGATGACTGTATTGATCCCTGCCCCGTTCCACCAACTGCTCCCACTTTTCCAGATTTTCGCGGATGCTCTTCAAGTCGGCGGGCAAATAGAAGCCCGCCTGTTTCAAATGATCCAATAGCCTGTTCACGGTCGAGAGAGCGGAGTAGATCGCTGGAGCTTCGAGGTTCCGACCTATTGTGAGGAAGAAGAGCGATATGAGCCGAAAGCAGTCGTCGAGGACTGTATCGACCCGGTTCTGTTCATTGCGCTTATCACTGCGGATGCGGTTGAGAAGCTCGACTTGTTCGATGACTTGGTCGTAGTATTTGATGACGTCGGCCGACTTGACGTAGGTGGAGCGGTCTTGCTTGAGCAGGGAGAGGTGGTCGCGGATGACGAGGAGCCGGTCGAGGATGGGTTGTTCTTTCGGGTCGAGAGGCACGCGATGGTAAGGGGAGTCGGTGCCGTTCATTTTGTGTAGTGGTGGTGGTGGTTGTGGTGGTGGTGGGTCTCCGTCAATGTCTGGTGTTGCAGTGATCAAGTTTGTGATGGACTAGTGGAAGAGTCGTTGAATACTTGCGCGTGAGGTGAAGGTACATGTAGTACAATCCTCCTCCTTCCACATAATCACGGCGGGGCGGCGCAAGCGGGGAAAAAGCCCATGATTCTCAGGCAATCACTTCAGGCACCCGACCACCACGGATGTTCCCGTCCTCCCACGCCAAGATATCTCCCACAGCGAAAACATTTCCGTCACCGAATCCCACCACCCGACCTTACACAATCATCGTCGACGAGAAGAAGCCTTTCACGACACTTGGAGCGTGTTAGCATCTCATCCCCTTCACACTTCCCCCAACAACCAACCAACCAAAATGTCCACTGCCGAGCTCGCCTCTTCCTACGCCGCCCTCATCCTCGCCGATGATGGTGTCGAAATCACCGTACGTTCACGCCTCTCCCACCCACCATCACCAAAATCACTCCCACTCCCACTCCCACTCCCAACTCCACTAACACTAGCCCCCCTCCTCCAGGCCGACAAACTCCAAACCCTCATAACCACCGCCAAAGTCCCCGACATCGAGCCAATCTGGACCACCCTCTTCGCCAAAGCCCTCGAAGGCAAAGATGTCAAAGAGCTCCTCCTGAACGTCGGTTCCGGTGGCGGCGCCGCCGCCCCAGCAGCAGCAGGTGGTGCCGGTCCTGCCGCAGGCGGTGATGCCGCTGGCGATGCGCCCGCTGAGAAGGAGAAGGAGGAGGGTAAGTTTTCGATATCAGTATTCCCTTGATCCCTGGAGGAAGTCTCCAAGGCCTCGGAGTGTTGGAGCAAAAAGTTGACGATCCACGCGTGGGATGGATGGATGTCTGCTAATGTGTTCTGTCATGTACAGAGAAGGAAGAGTCGGACGAGGACATGGGCTTCGGTCTTTTCGACTAAGCGCATCGATCGCCTTCACCTCATCTCACGAATCCCATCCCGATCAACGATGGCAAGACTTTCTCGACTGAAGCGATGTGGTGGAATACGACGAAGAGATGGCATTGCGCGCTGTAAACGACGATCTCGACGAGGAAGCTACGACTACGAACGTGAAGTGGTGGATTTCATGGGTGAAAGTCAGTCTCTGCAGAGTATGCGCATTGCGCTCCATGCGCGCTTTGCATTGCTATGGTACAATAGCTCTGTCTGAATTCGAGCGCAAGCCGCATTTGCTCGTCGCTTATCGGGCAGTTCCAACACCCTCGTTGCTTATGCGTTTTGCTCTTCAAATTCGCCGAAAGACTTTCCCCAATGCTTTTCCTTCACTCTTTTTTCTTTTCCCTTTTTTTCTCTGCAAGTACAATCCTCCGCCCATGTCTTGCGCATTGCCATAATCGCATTCAGCGACTCTTGCGCGCTGTGTCGTGACGTCGTCAAGCGCGTTCCGCTGAACGCCAATGTTGCAAGGCAATGCGTTGAAGTGTCCTGGGCCTTTCCATATTCCCTGGCTTTCCCAACCCATACAAAGTCGATCGTAGTAGTACACCCGTCATGGCATCGTAAAGTCGTGCTGTCGTTGTCTTTTCCTTCTCCTGTCCTGAAATGCCCACACCCCTAGCAAAGAACAATTCCCCCCCCAAAACGCTCCTTGCCAAAAGCTACGCCCAAAAGGAAACGCCCATGCATGCTCTGCCCTGTTCGCCCTCCCTCACGCGCCGCTCACAAAACACGACTCACTTCACATTCTTACCATTCAGGACTGCTGGCGCAATCATCTCCGTGGGTAGCTGGACAGTGGCAACGTGGTTGCAGTCCTCTCTGTCAAAGTTGGGCGGCGCATCGGCTCCTGCGAGTAGTACTCAGGCGAGTGATAGGCGGTCGTAGGAGTCGGTGGTACGGTAGCTTGAACGGCCGGACCGAGTGCTGCACCCAGCGGCGTGGCTGGCACCGGCGGCACCTGCCCAGCATGTTGTGCCAGCACGGTGTTCAGCTGGTGTGGCGAGCCTGGGTGTGGTGGTGGCGGCGGCTTGTTCGTGCGGGCCACGTGCCGACTCGCTCGTTCGGCGTCCTTAACAGCCTGCTGAAGCGGTCGGAGGGTCCTGCGCACGTCGCCAACATCAATGCGCTGTGAGTTAAGGTTGGCAATCTCGCTGACGAAGGCTGTCCATTCCTGCATAAAATCAAATCAGTATCGCAGTAACTGTGCGTGGTCTTTACTCACATGTCCAAAGCTCTCGATCATTTGCGAGAGTTCCTTAAGGTATCGAGGAGCGTCGCCCACTCTCATGATCCTCAGTCGGCTGAGGAGTTTTTCGCCGACCGTAATGACAGATTCGCACCTCTTGACAACCTGCAAGTACATGCGAGAGTTGTGCATCTGTCCTGAATTGTCGGACAAGATCTTGCGTTGGAGAAGATCGCTGCGCGCTGGCGGCAGAATATTGTGTGCAAGATCGAAACAAGCCTTGACTTTACCATATACCTTATCAGGAGTGACCTCGTTCTCCACATCAGTCATCGTGCTGCGTAACGTGTTGGTGCGTGAGGGATAGGCACTTGGCGGCGGCATGTGATCAAAGCCAGCGTTGTAGCGGGGCGTGGCTGCTGCGCTTAGTGAGGTCATGGTGTTGGTCCGGCTGCCGGTATGAAGAGGGACCGGAGGTGCTATGCCACGAATGTTGGCGGTATTGTTCGAGCTTGGCAGAATGGTGTTACCGCGGATTCGGGTGCGGCTGCTGGTCGCGGAAGTAGGTTGCGTTGGAGTCACGGTTCGACTATTCCAAGCCTGTGAGGCGCGTAGTGTGTCGCGTTGAACCTTGGGCTTGGTCTTGAAACCTAGCATGAGGCACACATTGCGTGCCTCGATGATGAGCGTATAAGCTGTCGTGATGACACAGCGTACGTGTATCGCATCAAGCTGCCTGATATCCTGCGGATGTGTGCGTGCCAGCTCTTTGATGACAAGGCCGTACTCTCGTAGAGACTTGATCGCGGCACGCACGATGTTTGCCAAAAGTGGCGCACCGATCTCTGCGTTGTCCTCGACAGTGCTATCGGCCTTGTTCAACATACGCTCAAGCTCGGTGCTTTGAAAGTGTGCTCGCACAAGCAGCATTTGAACTTGCGTACGCCTGGGAGAACCGCCCCTCAGCTGCTGGGCGACGTCCACCACGGGTCCATAAAGATGAGCGAGCATATAGAGTACACGCTTGACGGCTCTGATCGAGGTGATGGTTGGCAGGCGTGAGTTGCGACTCTCGGGTAGGCTTGCCAGCTTGCGGGAGAGTTTGGCGCGCATGCTTGCGCCATCCATTGGGCTGACTGCACCAGACGACGATTCATTGCCACTTCCAACAGCGAGGTAGTTGTTGTAGCTTGATGTGACACTCGGCGCGCGGGAGTGAGGAGGCGTAAGTGCGGGCATCGGGTTGGAACGAGCTGACAGCTGGTTCTTCATCTCAATCTGGCTCGTCTTCCTGGCAGTGACAAAGCCCTGACGTCGGTCCTTGCGGAAGTCTGCGGTAGTTGCGACAGTCTCGCTTCTGCTACGGCTTGCGTCGAGGCCGCCGGTGTAGAGTGGTGCAACGTGTGGACGCTTGAGCCCAGGCATGTACCTCTCGTTGGACGACAACCCACGTCCATGAGATCTCTCCATCGAGCGCTGAGGTATGGGTGGCGGTGCGTTTGGTGGTGAATCTGAAGAGCTGTTCGGATTGAAGCCATCGATGCTGGAAATGCTCGGGCGAACAGGGAAGCGACCTCCTGTGACACCTCGTCTTGTTGGCCGTGGAGTACTCTCCTGGCTCTCGCTAGAATCATCCATGTTAGCCATGAACGCTAAGTCGCCGAGCAAAACTCACTTGATGCTCTCCTGCGATGAATGTGAGCGCAGACTGTCCTGCAATGCACGGGCTCGCATGTACTTCTTGACATGCTGGCACATGTCCTTGTCCTTCTCCGAGTCGATCATGTTCGCGGTACGGTCCACTGAGGCTTTGAGCGCTTCGGCTGGCGGAAACTCGATGGGATTCTCGTCGAATTTGAGTTTGACCAGGTTCATCTCGCCGAGGGCCAGAGGCAGACGGCGGATTTGGTTGCGAGCGACGGCCAAGAACTTGAGGTTGGTCATGTTCTTGATGCCCTCGGGAATGCCGTCAATGGCATTCTTGCTGATGTCGAGTATCTCCAGTCGCGAAAGTGACAATACCTGCGTCGTGTCAATACCCCGTCCTTGCATCCCCGGTCAAAGTCTTCACCTACCGCTTCAGGAAATTTCTTCAATTTGTTCCACCGCAGATTGAGATAGCGCAGCTTGTCGCACTGGGCAATCTCCAGCGGTATCTGGATGCGCGGATTGTGCGATAGTGCAAGTCTGTATCACCGTCAGCACTGCAGCCTTCCCACCACCTCCCCACCGGCACGCACCTCTCCACGCGCTCTTTGATCAATGCCACCACCTGCACCGGCAGCACCTCGATGTTCTTGTAGCTCAAGTCTAGCGTATGGCCGGATTGAGCCTTGTCCGGCACCACGGCGCTGCCACCATCTCCCGCGAGCGCGATCTTGGCCTGGCGCTCCTCATCGGTATCGAGCTCTTTCTGAACAAAGGCGATCAGCTCGGGCACCGACATTGGCGGTCGTGACGACTGGCTGGAGGTTTCGGACGCCATTGTTACATTCTCGTCGCTGTGTCGGAGGCGAGGGGAGGAGAGGAGAGGAGAGGTGGAGAGGGTCGGCTGGGTGAGGTTGGGTGGTTTTGAAGTGAAACCTTTGAAGTGAGAGTTCGTCGGTCGAAACGAACCAAAAGGGAAGGCGGCGTCTGCTGGCTGCAGGAACATGCGCGTCGACATGCAGGAACGTTACAGCGGTCTCTTGCCTCACACTTCCCGATGCTTGTCACGGCAATTCATGAGCGTAATCTTCGGTATAGTAGTGTACGTCCTCTGTCTCATGTCGAACAAATATAACAGCATCGCACATGTTTCGATACATCACCGTCGCATGATTCGTGCCCTGATCGCGTGGTCACCGTTGCCAATCTACCCGCACCCGGATTGGCGGACCCAACCGCCGAAAACCGAGCTGAGTTAGGACTAGACTAGCCGCACCCCTGGAACGCGGAAGATCAGCCTGCACAGCAACACCAATCACTGTTTCTAGCACTATGGCTCCATGATTCTAAGGCACCATCTGTTCAGGAGCGTTCCCGCCAGAGGAGCGACACGGCGACCATTAGCGACGCGAAGATGCCTCTCCACCTCAGTGCTCGAAGGCCTGCAAAAGCCAGTGCAGTCCTACATCTCCCGCTCGCGTGATCCATACCTGAATCTGTCCATCGAGCATCACCTCCTACAGAAGACTGCGCTGGAGTCAGCTGTGCTGTTTCTGTATGTCAACAGGCCGAGTATCATCATTGGCAGGAATCAGAATCCCTGGCTGGAGGTCAATCTTGCACTTCTGGATGCCTCCCGTGGACGACCAGAAACAGAGCCTCCGGGGCTGGGAGATGTCGATCTCGTACGTCGGAGGAGTGGCGGCGGCGCAGTCTTTCACGACGAAGGAAATGTGAACTGGACCGTTATCTGCCCTTCAGCGAAGTTCACACGCGACAAGCATGCCGAGATGGTCGTGCGGGCTCTGAGGAGTTGTGGCGTTCAAAGATCCAGAGTCAATGCCCGCCATGACATTGTGCTGGATCAGGGCGATCGTGCTGCTGAGACTGATCCGAACGATGCGCACAGCACACTTTTTGAGGCCATCGACTTTGATACTCCCAAGCCATTAAAGGTGTCTGGCTCTGCATACAAGCTCACGAGACAACGAGCACTGCACCATGGAACGTGCTTGCTGTCAAGTCCGAACCTTCAAGTCATACCTGACTACTTGCATTCGCCTGCCAAGCCATTCATGACTGCGCGAGGAGTGGAAAGTGTCAGCTCGCCAGTCGGAAACATCTTGCTGAGAAATGACGACTTCATCACGACTGTGCAGAGGCAGTTTTCGAAGGTCTATGACGTGCGGGAGCTGCCACCAACAGAGGTCGGCCAAGATTGGCTGGATGATCAAGACGTCCGTAAAGGCTATGAAGAGCTGAAATCCCTTGACTGGACCTACCTACAGACGCCCCAGTACAGCCTGTCAACGAAGTCTCAAGTCCTGCTGGACGCCGATCTTGAGCTCTCGGTGCGATATGGGGCTATTACTGATGGCTCATTGACTGTGCGCGCTGAGGGTGGCGCATCAGACAAGACATATGGCCTTAGCGAGCAGCTGAAAGGTCGCAAAGTCCACCAGATCGAATCATGGGAGTCTGCAATAGGTCCCATTGTCAATCATCTAGATCCTTGGCAGCGAGGACGACTATTGGCATGGTTGGACCAGATGCTCCCGCCACTCAGAGAATCACGAGCATCTACTCGTCACGTCGTGTGAGTGCATGACATCTCCCGTGCAGGCCGGCAGCCAACCATCGTACTCACGGGGAATATTCTCGCTGCAAGCGCTTTCCTCGACAACGAACAGCAAAAAGCCCGCCCATCGGAACGACCTTGGCATCATCACGCAGATCTTGTTTCCCCTGACCACGACCAGCAAGTAAAAGCAAACGTGCATACGCGAAGGTCTTCGATCCCGAAAACAAGGCTGCAGGAGTCGAGTAAGCGACCTATCAGCCGGCGTTCCCCTTCCCATTAATGCGAGTGCCAACAAAACTTCGGCTTCAGATCTCAGAATACATCATAGCGCATGGGTGGAACTGCAACAGACTTGACAAAGTCCCTACACTTGGAGAGCAAGCCGTCCTCCTGACAGGCCCCAGATCCGCGAAGAGGCGATGGAGGCGTGGAGGAATTCGTCGAAGCAGCGAAAGGAAGACCTGCCTAGAGGCAATGGATGAAGAGTACTCATGCAACTGCATTGGTGTCGGGCAAACTGGGCGTCACCCTGGTGGCGGCACCTATGAGAGTCCATGTGGGATGGTGGAAGTCGTGCGGGATCTCAAGCGTCTGAAGTATTGTGACATGAGCGGTGGCATCACGGAGGCGGGCTGCACGATATGGTGGTATACAATCGAGCGGCTTTGAGAATACCATGCAGATTGATTGACTTGCTCCGTCGCCACACTTAGCTATACGTAGATGAACCTGTATCGCATTCCGATCTCAGCCTCTTCCGACGGGTCTGAGCTGCCTGAGATAAGAGCTCCAGCTCACCACCTCAGCTCCTACACAACCATGGACGGCCAACTCTCTCCGCGACTTTGCCCATGGGGCGCCTGCACTAGACGGATGACCCTGGAGTGAGCCGATGGAAGGCAGCTCATCTAACCACGGCCGGAGGTACAAAAGTCGGAAGGAACGACCATGCGATGCTTACAGACGAAGGAAGGTGTGCTGCATTCGGGATCCTGGCGATGAGGCGTTTTCATTGGGTCGGAATTCTGGTCACGTGTGTTCGTATGATCAGGGACCGACGCCGAGGAGGAGGAGGAGGAGGGAGAGGAGGAGGAGGGAGAGGAGGAGGAGGGAGAGGAGGAGGAGGGAGAGGAGGAGGAGGGAGAGGAGGAGGAGGGA